>JAEIFU010001232.1:0-75924 GCA_018904235.1 Lordiphosa stackelbergi
ACTTATTTCTACCTTGTGAAACTAGGTATTTGGCGTCCGGAGATATACTACAACGTCATGTGTCCTCGCTTATATAGGGATCAGCAAGTCTAGATGGGCGTCCTTATTAACAAAGCATGTGATGCCATTTGCGCAGAGCGGAAGTATGAGATAGCTCCACAGCAAGGGTGGCAAGCTGCAAGACGCCAAGAGTTCGAGGAGGTTTGAATTTTCCAAACTGCATTGGAGCAATTGATGGCAAACATGTGGGCCACATAAGCACCAATCAATAGCGGGAGCTTGTTTTACAACTATAAAGTATAAATTCACATTTTCTATAACTTTAATTACATTTTTGTCATTAGGCGACGTTTTCGCCGGAGTCTTTTTGCTGCGTTCATTTTAATTTGTTGTTGTTGTTTTCTTGCCAGCACAAACTAGAATCAAAACCTATTTTCGTTTCGTCGCCACAGAAAAAGGCGTTAATAGCACTTAAAGCACAAGCTATTTGTTTAACATAACGTAGTGGCAAACGGAAGCTATTTATCCTGAAAAGGGAAACCGATTATGAAACAGCCACACGAACAAATTACGCAGCAGTTTTTAAACTCTGTACCGAAGGTACATAGAGTATATTAAGTTTGTGCAAAAGTATGTAACAGGGAGGAAGGAATAATTTCCGACCCTATAAAGTATATATATTCTTGATCAGCATCAACAGCCGAGTCGATATAGCCATGTCCGTCTGTCTTTGCGTTGTCCGTCTGTCCGTATGAAAAAACAGATCTCAGAGATGGTAAGAGATAGAGGTTTGACATGCTAGGGGACAAATGCTTCTTATATTTTGCAGGCAGATCAAGTTTATTTTCCATTTTTGCCACGCCCTCCCGCCCCGCAATATCGAAAAAACGTCATATCTCCCTCATTTTGTAGATAGATGATTTGTACCCTCTAGAGATAGTTAGTCATTATTAATATCTATCTTTTTGCTGAAGAAAAGATAAAGATCGATGAGCGGTTCTCAGGTTATGAGAAAAAAGTGTAATATAGACGCCTCCCACGCACACGCAAAAAACACCGCTTTGCATGCATCCACAGAGAGAGAGAGAGAAACTGAGAGATGAACACAGTGGTAGTAACACATATACACCGGGTACAGAGTATGTTATAGTCGGGCTTGACCGACTTTCTCACTTGTTTTATATGGAGTTTTTCATTTCGCGGCACTTTCGCGAGTCGTGGATACCGCCCTTTAAGCTTGGTACGGAGATACTTGCGAAAAGTGTGCGAAATCTCTGCACATTATTTCGTCGATAGCAAGTGCGAAATAAGGCGCTCATCTCTAGTTGTTTTGTTTTCAAATTTAACTTGGCGGGAAAATTTGAACTAATTAACAGCGAATAGTTATGGTGGCCCTTAATAATGCAATAGTTGCTACAATAGCTTTATGTGATTTGTAAGAAGCGGACACGACTAGGGAAAGGGCTGAATCGACTGTTTTGGCCATGGCATCTCGATGTTATGTACTTATAATGCAACGGCATAGATTAGAAGATGTTGTCCACGACTTGCGGCGACAAAGAAGTCCCTAGTCTAACTTTTGAAAAGTTCTGCAGCTCATCCGTACGACATACGGAATCGCCGTCGTTCACAATTGAATCATCTTGTGCTGGGCCAAGTTCCTCTCGTATGAGGAGCTAAGGTTCTTGAATAGAGAATCAGCACTTAATTGTTAATATGCATGGCATAGGCACACATTCCTTGTGCCGACAAGCTGGTCAAAAACTACATGAGTGGAGCTAACTGCCTATTTGCCTATTTGAGTTGCGATGGATACTTCACTACCGCTTTCACTCTTGGCGTGCTAAGGGCTCCGCCAGCGTACGCTGTCCTTTAAAGAAGCCCAAGGCGCGTTGCAATGATCTCCTACCAAAAATAATCAATTGAGAATAGCATCATTAAACTCAATAAATATGTTTTACTTTCCCAATTAAATCATAATGCCTTTCATGGATGAGCTAGGGCCACCTTCTCCTCCATTGAATAGTTGTTCCGCCTAGTTAATGTTCTTGTATAGTTGTCCTACTCATTATAAAACTCCGCGCCACAACACTTGTATGTATACGTGTGTCTACCGCCACATGTAGTGTGTATGTACCCAGCGGCGCAAATGCACATTACGTAATCGAGCACCTTCGAAGGCTTCGAAGGCTGTGTGTCGCACAGCATCGATTACAACCCAGTATACATTTACATTAGCATGGCCGCTTTGTGGACTGCTAGATTTCGAATCCCCATTACTTTGTAATCGACAAGTGGGCGATAGCCGAACGCTTTTCGAAGCTCCATTACAACTGCACCTAACAATCTAAGAAATGTAATGGACGTGTGTTGGACCGCCCACTAAACGATACACATAGTATGCGCTGTTGTAGTGCAGGTACTTTACGACGTAATGTACTTTGAACTAAAAGGTATATAGAGTGGTAATGCTATTGAAGTACAGCTCCATACAATTTATTAGCCATTCAAATATACAAGAAAATAAAACAAATCGACTAAAAGCTATTTAAAATTAGTTGTTTTTTCGCTGATGCGGAGATGCACGCACACGCCACACGTCAGAAATCAAGTACACACATGCTCACATATATATTTGTGTGTGAATGCCTAAAGAAAACCAAAAAACGAACAAGCATACGAACGCAGTTCGAATTTTCGACAAACGAAGTTTCGAAGACTTGACAAACTCCGTATGACAACTCGGCATACAAAGTGTAGCGCTAGTGTTTTATACTTGTGGGCTGTTGTAACCCACCCGACCAAACCCACCCGATCAAAGCGAATAAAAAACGAACAAAACCTTCGTTTACGAATTCGCCAAACGTTCGTTTATGATACTTGTGTCGCTCAGTTTATGGCAGGCACGCAAACATTCGCATGTGAATTCGCTCGCGAATGTTGACTCCAACGTTCTACGAGTTTCATTTTCATTCCTTCCTCAAATTTTTGTACAATAAAACTCGAATTAATTGTAATTTTTACAATAATATTTATTTAAATTCATCGCTTTGGCTCCCATTGCAGCTGCTTCCAGGCATTTCTTAGTGTAAAAGCGGTTGCTTCCTTTTGATTGGCCTGATTTAAACAATAAGCAATTAACAAATAGGCAACAGCACTTTGGACAATACAATCATGAACTTTAAACTACATAAAACAATAATTGTTAACCGATTAATTAATTGACGCTCGGCAAATTGCTAAGCCAAATTATAGATGCCGACCCATGGTGGAATTAATCTGTTAATATAATTTAAAATAATAGTGTTAATTTCACCATGCGCCGGCCATTTAAAAAAAAAAAAATCAAATATATGCGTGGGTTTACGGTGGTTTTGTGTCGGCGGTTATTCTTCTTGTTCACAGTTTGTATTTAGCGCTTAGCTAAACTTAAAATTTGTTCCATTTTTTAAATATAAGAATTTTATATTTGTAAATATTTAATATATATTAAACGTTTTACTAAACATGTAAATTGTGTGTAACGTCCGCCGGATAGGGTTTCTTAAATTTAACAGAATAAATTTTAACTTCGGTTTCCACTAGCTTTATAAACGGGGTTCTTATGCACTTTAATCTGGTAAAAAATACCTGTTCATTTTTTATATTAATGGCAAGTGTGTACGTCGGCGTTAGTTAGAGTTAACTGTTTTAAAATATTTTGAAACAATTCGCGTCGCTTGTACTGTTTTTTTCGAAGAATATTTGAGCCTTCAAATCGACATATACTGCATCCAAAATGCTACAAAGTGACGCGATATCGCAATGTAGATTTTGTTTTCTACTGCTATAGAAGAAAAATTTAAAGGAATTCAATTCCAATATTTTATAATTTAATTGTGAGTTAATAAGACAATAGTCTTTGCCTAACTTCGCGTGGTAATTATTGTTATTCTAGAGTTGGGGGGAACATTTAACAAAAATCGAATCAATGTTCTTGCAGCAATTTGAGGGCACATTTTGTGTTGCTGGCTCTCTCTCTCTCAAGAGAGTCAGCGCCAAAATAGCTTACGCCTGCTTTATGGCCGCTTTAGGCCTCTAAATATTCGAGGAAATTAGTTCAAGAAAATTCAAATCGATGCGCCCATGGCTCGCCCCCGACCGCTCTTCACTTTCTCCTTTAAAAAATGCCCACGCGCGGGGTGTGCTTCTAATGTTACTTCTTTTATGCAAAATTTACATTGCTTTATCTATTTCTAAACTTGGAAACATTTTTCGTTTGTAGTTCGAACATTCAAATCGCGCGCCCATCACACACCCCAATCAGCTGTTCACTTTTTGAGAGAAAAAAATGGGGACGCAGCAGAGTGGGCTCTCTTATTTTAGTTTTCTGTGGGCGACCGCTGAGAGGCAGATGGTAGAGACGAAAAATATGTTTTACATATATTTCACACCTTCGAAATCATCACTCATCGCGTGACTATCGGGTGTATATCGCGTGAAACGTTGACGTCGGGTGGCAACGCTGTGATATCGATATGTCAATTTCGCGCGTGAACTCCATACCAACTCACGAAACAGCAACCTGCGAAATCCGTGCGAAATCATTTTTTTTTATATGGACTTTTTCATTTCGCGGGCATTTCGCGGGTATCTCCATACACCTGAAACTAAAACGATTCCATTCAGCCGGTGGCAGAGTACGGCATCAAAGAGAGAGAGAGAGAAAATGAGTGCTTGCCTTTGTGCCGTTATAAGAATTCCGAATTGCATTGTAGTTTGTGTTTAATTGAAATTGGTAACTCTAAACAATTTCAGGAAATGACTGATTAAGTCATAAGGCAAGTTCATGACCCACATTTTGTCAGTATTAATCAAATTAAAGAGTTCCTTTAGCTTCGCTTGATTTGACTTAACAACTCCCACCCACATTCCACCTTCCATGTCGATGTCGACGCGGGCAGCTTAGCTACCTGCTCTCTGGCTCTCTTTCGCTCTGTTGTTATGAATAAGTTTGTTCACTGCTCAGTTTGTTTCTTGCTTTCGCTTCGTTCGCAACGTAAAAAAAATCCGTCGCGCGCGTGTTTGTGTTGTGCTCTTCTAGTTAGTTGTTGTTGTAGTGTCATTAGTCGTACGATCTATCTGTAGACTAGACTGTGTGCTTGCGCTCAATTTAACAAAAACAACAACCCATTTTGGCCATATGTGCAGCTTTATAACACTAAAATGTAAATGTGAATTCCAATTGTTTAAAAATAAATGAAAATGTGGCTTGACTAAATATAAATATATAAAACCCAATTCAACTAAATGTTAGAGAGAGAATGTGTGGAGGGGAGCAAAGTAAGCTCTCGCTCTCTCCGTCTCTGTTTTTACATTGTAAAATTAATAAATTAAAATGTTACCTCGCCTTGATTAAAATCGCGTAAAATATGGCTAGCAATTTGATTTTCTCTCCTCCATGACGCATTTATTTGGCTTAGTTTTTGTTGTTGATCTTCAACTCCGCATCAATCAAAGTCGCTCAATTGCATTCGCTCTCTCTCAGCCATTGCACTTTTGCGTCGCATTTCCTTCTTTGCAAAAAAAAATATTGTATTTTAATATTCTTGTGCGCTCTTTATTGTTGTTTTTGTTTTTGTGTTTACCACTCACAAATTTTTCCAATTTGTGCGCGTTGCCGCCTTCGCTTCGAGTTTGTTGTTGTTATTTTACTGTTTCTGTCTCGCCGCGCATCTATTTTTAGCAACAAATATTGTGGTTGTTGTTTTTGTTGCTCTCGTAGGCTGCGTTAACTACGCTACGCTGGCAGCAACAACAACTAGCTGAGGCAGAAGAAGAAGCACACAGGGCAGAGTCAAACTATGAAGAGTGCCGAAAGAAAGAGAGAGAGAGAGAGAGAGCCATACAGTGGAACTTGGCACTTAAAAATGAAAAATAAACCAACCCCTTGTTTTAATTTTCGGCCAAAAAATATATAATAAACATGCTACATCTCATATAGGTATTTTTTTTATGAATTTTAAGTCTAGACTAAGACAGAGCAAAATCGTATCAAAATAAATAAAATTTATTAAGATTCAAAAACTTACTGCGTATTTAGACACTTTTTTGGCGCGTTCGAAGACCTGTTTTAAGTCCTCTATCGTTTTCTATTATGTAAAGGTCAAATAATGGTACTTGCTGCACGCAAGGCAGTTCAGAATTAAAAATAATGAAGGAAAAAACACGATACATGTTTAGAGTTCTGAGCTGTTTGCTCTTATACAGAACGATTAAAGGAGCGCTCAGCCCACCTCGCATGCTGCAATACGTCACTGCGTTCTCAGGTACTACACCGGACTTCCCCGTTCGTCAGGAGATATCCGATCGTCCCCCTTGAACCGTGAAATACTACAGACATTTACAATTAGGACACAAAATTATACATATTTTTACGAGTATTGCAATAAATTACAGATTACAAATACTAAATTACCTAGACGAATTCGTTCATTAAAAGTTTCCTAAAGCTAATTGCAGTCTCTAAGTAGTTATTAAGTTTAGCCCAATTTTTGTCACCCTGTCCGTTTAGTATTCGTATCACTTCGTCCTCTGTTAGCATAAGTTTTTTAAAATATCTCCATCGGAATTCTTTGATCGCCGGACACCGACCTAGGAAATGCATCATGTCTTCCACCTGGTTCATATTACACAAAGTGCAAGTCCTTGTAGTAACACGTTGATTTGTGCTGCCTTGCAGGCATATGAGGCCACCTCTCGCTTTCAGTATCCACATTATCTTACTTCTTGAGGATAAATCATTGCAATATGTAGGTCCTTTGGAGTAGTCAAGCAGCCTATATATACGATGCTCGCTACTTCTTGCCTTAGTCACATATTCCTGTAGTCCTCTTTCTTTAAGTTTAGTCAGAAAATTTCCGCATTCTAGTTCACATGCCTGTTTCGTCTGATTTTCTTCTAAATCTATTCCGCACTCGTTCATTTTGTTCAGCAGAGTATTATACCACGAGACCTCTCTTTCTCGAATTTTGCGCGAAAGGATACTTGGTAGTCTGTCGCTTGCGTAGTCAAATTATGTTTTAATCACATATTTTAAATGCAATGCATATGTGTAGATGTGGCCATCTTCCATCCCTGTCTCTATGGCTAGAACGTATGTCAGTGTGCTATCTGGTAGATTTAGTAGTTTTTTGCACAGAGTCTACCTCGTCAAAGCAAGAGTTTCCCCACACTTGGGCGCCGTAAGTTTGAATCCTTCTACAGCTGCATTGCACAATTTCCATTTTGCAGCGAGGCTGACACTGCCATTTGCAACATAATTTTTCCACGTAGAATTTATCGCTACTTTGGTTTCTTTATTTCTGTTGATAACATGCTGCTTGAAGGCTAGTTGTGGTGTAAAGGTGACTCCCAGATACTTGTACTGCGATACAATCCGAACTGCGTCATTGTTAAAGGTCCACTGCTCTCTATTTGCCAGTCGTCCTCCTCTCCGAATCAACATTATGTCTGACTTCAAGAGATTGACTTCCATTCCCCATAGCTGACAGTACTGCTCTAGTCGATTAATCATCTTCTGCAACACTTCTACTTCATCAGCGAGTATAACTATGTCATCCGCATACATTAATAGCCTAATATTTATGTCGTCAATGTTAAGACCTCCTTCCAAATGTTCATGTAAATCATCCAAATACAGTGCAAACAATAACGGAGAGAGCAGAAATCCTTGCTTTACCCCACTGAATGTTTCAAAATAATCTGATAGGTCTTCACCATCCCATACTGCACTTTCATTCATTCAACAACTTTTGTTGCAACTCCAAGCCGCCATAATTTATAAATTAGCATTTTCCTGGGGACTCGATCAAATGCCGCCTTAAAATCTACAAAGAAAGCATACACTTTCTTTTTCTCTGCGCGCTTCAACTCCACAATGGATACCAAGTTGTATATGTTATCTATTGTCGAATAGTTTTTACGGAAGCCAGCTTGATACTCCTGCATTTTATTATGTAGTTCCACCCAGTTGGTTAATCGCTGGTTTATGATACCCATAAGAATTTTTGCGGCACAATTCATAAATGAGATTCCCCTGTAATTTTCTGGGCGATTTGGGTCTCCTTTTTTGAAGATGGGGAAAATTATAGATTTTGTGAATGTTGTATCCAAATCTGCCTGACTTCGATTGAACAAATCATCATAGGCTTTTGCCAGTTGTGAAATGAACTCTTCTGATGCGTGCTTGAAAAACTCGTACGGTATACGATCGTGTCCAGGGGCTTTATTGCACTTTACTTTTGACAACATCATCATAATGTCATTGGGCGTTATCCTTGAGTCCAAATCCATGTCTTCAATTAGGGGTGGTACATAGCTAATGATGCTGATGGCTGAGGGTTTAGTAGCTGTTGAAAGTACACTCTGAAATCAGCCACTTAAACATTTGTACCCATTTGAAAGGTTTTTCCTCTAATCTTATTTGCGACCTTCCACCAGTCCTTGCTGTTGCGGACGCAGTTTAGTTGTGTTTCCAGGCTGTCACAATATATTCGTTTTTTATCTTTCAGAAGCATGTCGTATTTTTTCTTCAATAATTCATATTTATGTTTATCTTCAAGAGTCTGTGTGCGTCTGCATATTCGGAGTGATTTAAATAAATTAGTTCTTATATAATAGCACTCTTTGTTTATATAAATTATAGGCTTTTGGCTGTTTTGTTGTTCAGGTACTACGGATCGTATTATTCTAGTCAAGTCATCTAGCTTTAATTCCAAATTCGATTCTGTTGATTGCAATAGTTTTGAGTTCAGATTTGTTTTATACTGTTCTGCGTCCAAGTTTTTCCATGATAACCTAGGTGATAGTCCCAAATATTTTGTTTGTGTGCCAGTATTTTCATCATTCAGGTAGAGCCAAATAGGTAGGTGGTCCGACCATATTGCATCTTTCACATCAAATTTGGATACATTTCTTAAAACATCCAAGCTTATAGCGCACAAATCGTTTACCGAATATCCACCAGTGCTCAAATACGTAAATTTTCCACTCAAATCTCCTGTGGCCCTTCCATTTAAAATTACTAATCCATTATCGTCACAAAGCGTCAAAATTGTTTTTCCGAAATTATTTAGTATCTTGTCTTCTGATTTTCTAGCTTCAGCTCCCTCCCCTTAAAGTCCTGCATTGTTCTTTCATCCAATGTTTGTTGTTCCGCAGCAATACGTACATTCATATCTCCTATAAAAATGACGTTTTGGCTGCTGATACTTGCAATTATTTCCTTAATTGATTCGAATTCCTGTATCCAATTTGCTCCCCGAATATATACCTTTTTTAACACCCAGTACTATGCCTCCACTTGGTCAAACAAAAATGCTTGTTCTCGTTGCTGGCTGCCAATTATTTCTACATATTAAAAACATGTTTTTGTTAGCATGGTCCCACTGTACGTCGCTCAGGTGATAACAACAGAGAAGAGCGCCTGAAAGCAAACTAATACACTTGTTCGATCGACACACCAACACACTCACCCTCTCTCTCTCTATCTCTCTTTTGCCAGCAGCAACTTGTTGCTCTCCGCCTCTCCCAAAACATTTGTAGTATTCTCTGCTCTGAGTCTGGTTTGTTGGCATTAAGTGCCTAAATAACATTTTAATTTTAATGCTTTATAGAAAACTCAAGTGAAAAGACACCACAACAAAAACTAACAAAGAACAGAAGAAAAAAAGTGTCCAACGTGCAGACACGGATGATGACGAAGAGCTGCATTTCGTTGCCTTAATTTTGTGTTTCCTGTAAGAGCGAGGAAGACGAAAAAAAAAATAAAGAAAGCAAAGCAACAAGTGGAAGTGAACTTTCTTCAAAAGCCGGCTGAGCAGTGCAGAGCATCAACATTGGAACTTAAATTTGATTTGTATTTTTTTGTCTGCCTGGAATTGTTCAACGTCAAAATGTAAGTTGTTTAATATGCAATTATTGTTTTGTATTTATTTACGCCTACGACTTTTGATTGCACAATCGGACAAATCGGAAATCGAGGGCATATATACTCGTATATATACGAAGTTCCCTTAAGTCAAAGCCATATGCATATGCACAGTTTAGCGCCATCTCGCTTGCTCTTGCCCTTGTATCTACTTTGAATAATTAATAGAGGTTTTATTTTAGAAAATTGTTTACCCTTTTTTGTATGTTGAAAAGGGGAAAATGGTTTTTGAAACTCCTTAAAATTTATGAATTTCCGAATTGACAATTTCATTAAAAAAGTTTAAGATAATTTAGCACAATTTTTACTTAGAAATTTTTAAAAACATTTAATTTATTTCGAATGTTGACATGGACCAAGCCAACTTATACCCTTGTTCCAATGGCAAATATTTAACATTCATGGTCACACTAAAGCTTACATTGACTCTAATATTGTGTCATTTTTTTGATTCTATAAAAAAGAATGAACAATTTTGCTCTTGCTTTGGCAGTTTTCAATAAAGGGGACCCATAAACTTCTCCCACTATGCTTAATCCTTTTTATACACTTGAAAAGTGTATTATAATTTTGCCCAGAAGTTTGTAACGCACAGAAGGAATCATCTCCGACCACATAAAGTATATATATTCTTGATCAGCATGACGAGCTGAGTCGATTAAGCTTTGTCCGTCCGTCTGTCTGTTTCTACGCGAACTAGTCCTTCAGTTTTGGAGCTATCGAGCTGAAACTTTGCACAGAGTCTTCTTTTTACTGCACGCTGCTAATATGTCGGAACCGACCGGATCGGATGACTCCTTCTTGTAGCTGCCATACAAATGTTCGTTCAAAAAATGGGTTTTAGTGAGAAAAACTGGTTTGTTCTCAATATTATCGCTCTTAAACACGGTAATGGGTAATATGTCATGTTTTTAATCTGATTTGCGAAGTTTGGTCGAAGTCGCTAACCGTTGTGACCAGCTATTTCAAGTGTATAAAAACTTCGGTACAGACGAAGTTAGCTTTGCCTTTCTCGTTTTTTATTAAGATCATCCAGCAGATTTTAGGTAGGATTTGTTCCTTCTCGAAATATTTAATTCAAGACTGTTTCGGTATATAGTTATTATCTTTCCAGCTATTAAAAACTTTGTTAAGGTTGTAACCAGGGCTGCAAACCTCCCAAAAATCGAAAGTGGTTCACTCCGGGGTTCGAACCCCCTAAAATGTTTGGGCTCGGGTTCACGGAGCGGATCAGAAGGTCGCTGAACCAAGGTTCAGGTTCGAACCGGGGTTCAGGAATAATTTTGTTTTATCACTAATTCGGACAACATTAAATTGGAAATTTCTTCAACATTTTAATCATTAAGGGCGCGCGCACACATGTGGCTGAATGATAAAGTGACGGCAGAAATTAAGGTTGACCTTGACAAATACACGCATTGGTTTGATCTTTAAAATTCAGTTGTAAGCTCAGCATTGCGGAATCAATCAAGCATGTTTGTTTATTTCGGCGTGCTGCCCTGCTTAAATATCATGTTCAGCTATCAGTTTATCTTTCAGTTGCAAGAGTGCGCTCCCAAATGGAACTTATTAGTCTTTTCTATATAATATTAGAGTATTTCAGTAAACTTTTATTAATACTGGCTCTTTGGCTGGAAAGTTGTGCCTCAGGAAGAGCTAATACATAAGAAATTTGAAACAATCTTTAAATTGCGAGAACAAAATCAATGAAGTCATTCACCGGTTTGATATTTGTCACATAATCATTATGTTCTTGCTAAGAAAGATTCAGTTTCATTGGAAGATGAACATGGTGCAGAATCATTGATGTTTATTTTTATTAGTTCCTTTTGTCGATTGTACCATTCAGCAATACGATTATTTGGACGCTATTTTGTTCAGTCATTCAGCTGTAGTTATCGGGCTTGAATTTAAAATGTGAGAACGGTTTTCAAAGCACTTTCTAAATATGTACGAATATTTTAACTTAACCTGTATGAGTGCATTAACTTGTATGTGAAATTTATAGATACTAGAAAAAATTAAGTTGAAACACATTTTTGAACCGAACCGTTTTTTGAGCTTGTTTTTTCCTGTTCAGGTTCGTTCGGGACAAAAAATTTGTTCTGCTCCGGTTCAGGTCCTTGTTTTAATTCAAATAAGGCTAGAAAAACACATAGAAAATAAATAAACAAAATGCCAAGAAATCTACCAAAAATCTACTTTAAGAACAAATTCAAACATATAAGGGTTTTAGTGACCTGTATTGATTTTAGTCAAAGTTTTTTGCTTTTTTTGGTGCTATAATTCAGTACAGTACCAACACAATTCAACAGAGATATCTCACAACATTTATTGGAATAGCAATGGTATTTTTGGACAGTACTGTTTCGTATGCTTATTCACACTTCAACCACTAGAATTCTTGGCTATTTATTGGTCAATTTAAGGAATTAGAACTTGATACCTGAATGAAATTTCAGCCTGAAAGCATGCAACGGTTTTGAAGGTGGATTTAAAACAATTATCATTTTCCGTTGAATTATTGGTTTTAAACTAGGAAAGCGCTTTTCTTTACTTTTTCGACTTTCTGTAAGAACGAAGTTTTTAATTCAGAGTTCTTTAAAAGAGCTCCACCTAAACAACAAAAAAAACTTTATTAAAGCTACAGAATTCACAATTACTAGCAAGTGATTTTTATTCTGCTTGCTTTTCATTTCGAGCAACTGTTCTGAAATCTTTTGTTGATAAACGTTCTTCTATTATGAGCTAATTACCAACATTGGCTGCAGTGCTCTAAGACCCGAGATTTTAAACTTTGTTAACTTCACATTACACATTACTGACATGCTGAAGCTCTAAAAAGAAATTCTTGATCAGAGTTTTAAATGAAAGAGAAGCTTTTGAAAGCAGTAGAAAGCAATAAACAAATATTAATATCAAAACTGTAAATGATGTTATAGATTCCTTTGACTATTGTCCAATACATCGAAAAAAATGTTTTAAAATTTTGGAAAGATGAAGAAAAGGGTGACATGACAAAACGCCCACGGACAAAAGGCCCATATCAAAATAAATCGTAGTATGCCTCGAAATTAAATTAATAAATGTTATGGGCCTTATGTCCACATTATATTCGGACATAAGGCCCACATTTCGTCGGACTTTTTGCACAGTTTAATAAAAACTCTGAAATTATAGCCAGAAATATGGTGCTTTAATTTGAAAACGAACTAGCTGTCTCTTGCATATCCACCTAAAGTGGACAGAGTCAAAAATGCTGGGAATAGCAAAAGCAGCGATAGACTGGTCACAGAGGAAGACTTTTCCAGGGCTGCGCGCGAGACAAGATAATCTCAAAACCCAAGGAGAAGGTTAACTGCTAAACGGTGTCCAAGCACTGCAACGTAAAGTGCAGTATCCAGCCTTTTCGGCATGGCTAGACTTAGGTGTGACTGCGCTTCCAGCGCAAGTTGAAACGCAATGGTCCAGACTTAGTTCTACCTTGGATTCTTCAGCAATTTCGATCTTACCATCAAAGCGATCCCAGTTACAAAACTAGGGACTTTAACTGGTACAGACCATCCGTGATGATCTACTCTTCGTGAAGAGCAAAGACCAATATAATCTCTAAGATGCCGAACGCCCATAGAATGGTTTTGCAATATGCAGCTGTTTTTTTTTTTGGTGGCGCCGAAAATCGCGCTCTCTCCGCACACACAAAGTTGAGAGCGTAAAAATCTAAAAATAGAATGCACTTGCTTGTGTGAGTAATACTTGAGAATACGTGTGCACACTTACAGTCGTCGGCTGTCGCTGTATGCGTACAAAAACGCGGCTGGCTCTAGAGCGCTCCTCTCTCTCTGGCTTCTGGACAAAATTTCAAGAGAGCGAAGAGCCAGATGAAAAGCCAGGGGCAAAAAATCGTGTGCAATAAATCGTTACTCATCTTTATAATCTTATGTCTTTGGTAAAGAGGCATTGGACGCTCAGATATCCCCAGACGTTGCTGTTGTGGGAGGCGCTGTGGCCGAGGAGGTTATCAAAGTAGAGACTAAAATGGAGTCACCGCGTCGCTACCTGTTCAGGCGATTAGAGCCAATTAATATTCAAATTAAGTTTCACTTCTCATTCATTTCCAAAAGACAAAAATTTCGAATTTTATTTGTATTTACGGAAAAAAACCCGCCATTGACTGCATTTTTGCTCATAGGCCCCCCAGATAAAATGCTTTGTTTCCTTGTCAGTAAGATGTTCTTTCTCACTAACAGCTGTTCACGAGCCTCAATCAAATTAATGTTAAAGCCTTAAACGAAATCTAAACCAAATCTAAATTGCTTTAATGAATACCACTAATAAACAGCAGAGTGCAGACGCACTGCCAACCTACTATTAGTGCCTTTTTAGCCCTGCCGGTGTGACCGTGGCTCAAGTGCCCAAAATGGTACAGAATTCTATGTCCATTCTACAGGAGCAAAATTGTAAACACTCTGTGGAAAGCACCCATGGGAATTTTATGTTCAGCGTCAAAAGGCCCAGAAACGAATTTGGAATTATATTTCAAAGTAGTGATTGGAATATATTTCATAGGGACCTTATGCCCGTGGGCGTTTTGTCATGTCACCGAATAAAAGACAACTTGAAAAATATTGCGTTAACTATAATTGCTATTCCAGCAACTCAGGAATCAGTTTAACGGGCCTTTTTAACACTTTAAAATCTAAGAAGAATGCTTATTAATTTAAAATAAGCGGTTCTCAAAAGTCGTTAGTGCCAGCTAATGAATTTGATAATTAAAAATTGCATTATTGACATGAAGAATATTATTTTAAAATATAAGTGTTAATAAATCGAAACTATTCTTCTATGTTCAAGCGAACCGAGGTTCGAACCAAAACCTTGTGTTCCAAGGGTTCCAAGAACCGGTCCGCGAACCGAACCGTAGGCTTTACAAGGGGTTTAAACCCCCGGACCGAACTATCTGTAAAATTTTAGAGGTGACAAATTGTCTACGGTTACCAGATCAGGTTTAAGAAAAGTCGAAATTGTTAAAGCAGTTAAAACCGTGTGCTCCATTGGCATTCCAAGTGGACTCAATTCAAGCAGACTCTGATTTCATATAAATTTGTGAAAATAATATTTACCCGACTATATGCCTTATAGCAAGTTCGAAATAACCGAGTTCAAGTACAAAATAATTGACGCTTTCTGGATGTGTATGTACCATCGTTGTACTGAAAAAAACAGTCACCGAACCGATTTTTCATGATCGTAATCCGAACCAGTGAATTTTGAGAATTACTAAACCGAACCGCAAATGCAAATGGTTCGATTCGGTGGGGAATTTGATAGGTAAAGCGCCTATCGGAAGATTAATATCACTATATATTTTTGATTTGTATCAGGAAAGTCGACAGCAGAGACCATAGATATGACCCGTTTTCAAATTCCGAAGGTTATCGGTCGATTTAAATAAACAATTCGCATACTATATCTAGAGCAATCCTGCTCTTCAATACAATCCTGAAACTTATGGTCAGCATATTCGAATTTGTAGCTGCAGTACCCTGCAGTTCTATGTCTCAGTGCTGATTCAGACCTGAGAAGTAGGAACTGCTCCCATTTAGGACATATTTCAATACTGTTTTTAGCTCTACTCATAAAACTAACCTATGAATTCAGTACTGAAATCATGTCTAAAAGAAGCGAAGGTCATAAAGTAGTAGGCCATGATTGAAGCCATGACTTCAAAATCAATCCAAAATCTAACCAAAGGGGACAACAAGTTATCGGCGGCACAGTCGCGGTACTTTTTTTGGATTTGAGATGATTAACGGGCCGGGCATCAGGGGCGCAACGGGCCTCAGTGGCCCTTAACTGTTTTGAACTTTTTAAAAGATCTCTTCTATTTCTGACAAAGCAACTGCCAAAACAAAAAACTCCATAAAGAAATAACTCACAAAACTAAGGCCTTTGGTGTCAAACGTTTTGAGAGTTAGTTTTATTTGGAATTTTTTGTTAAACATTTCTTGTTAGAGCTGCTTGTTAGAATGCTTGAAAATTGACAGTGAATCACTGAATCGGAGGGAAACCGCGGTTTGGTTTGCATCATTGATAAAAACAAAGACAAAGTTGAACGTTCTGAGTAAGATTGTGCAAATCTTTTTAATTAAGGAGGGCAATAGAAATTGGTCACACTTCGAGTAGCATCTTTTAAACTGAACTGTGCTGATTAATACTGATTTATCCGGCCTCTTTTTGGATTCAGTGATGGTTCCTTTTTGTTTATTTATAATATTTGCTGCATCACACAATACAAGTTATTTTTTCCATTTTAAAGTTATTACGCGGTTATATCAAAATGACAGGGTGATTAGGAGTTTATTGACATTTAACTTTTTACATTTGAAATATATTTAGAGTATCTGTTAGAAACACCTTAGTTTTCCACTTCTGTCTGCTGCATTTACTTATACTTAAACTTACATTGCAAATTCATGGCTACGTGTTTTGTTTAGTATTTGTTTTTTTTCCAGACAGAGACAAAGCGATCCTCAGTCTGCTTAGTTATTTTTTGCGCTGTTTGTTTCCATCTATTTATAGACTTTTGTCATAAAGTTTAACAAACAAACAGTGCAAAAAAACAAACTGACAAATTTCTGCCATAAAACATTTGTATGCTATTTAAGTCATATTTTTCAAATTTTGTAAGCAATCGAACTGCGCAACTAGAAAACTATCGTTGCTAGACGGTTGGGATTATACAAATAAATAATGTACACAAACGTATATATTTATTTACAATTCTATACAATTGTGGCTGTTATATGAACAGCAAAGAATATGGAAATGCTGAGTTCTTATCGAACGAAAGTGGTCAGAGTTATACAACTTACAGAATTGAAAGCCACTTGGAATGAGCTGGAAATAAGATGATGTATTATTTAGGTCTTATCTAAAGTCAATTGGAATGGGAATTTTAGAATTTCAAAACGTTTTAATTCAAAGACAATTCTTTCTTTCTTTGTTCAAGCTTTTCAAGTTCAGGATTGGTTGTGAACCTTGAAAATATAAAAAGTTACAGACAGAGCGACAGTGCTTATCAGCTTCTGTGAGTCACAATATGTGAGTAAAATTCTAATTAAGTCCTTCAAGGGCAAGTACTTCAAATAAATAGTTTGTTATTGTTTATCACAAACAGCTGTTGGAATTAGCAATGCGAACTTGCTATTTAAATGGGTATTTGGTTACTAATATTGGAATATACATTTGAGATAAGGTTGTGAGACAAAGCTCAAAGGATTGATTTGTTGATTAACTTTATATTTCAGACAACACGAACTGAACGCTTTTTAGTCTATCAAGTCTTAATATTACAAAATACTCGAAATATGTTATTGCCTTTGGAGCTGGAGACAAAGTTCCCCTAGACTTTGTTTCTGAATTGATATATCTATGACCCATTGCTTAGAAAATTCCAAAATGGTTACAAATAAAAAACTAGAAACCACACTCAAAAAAAAAGAAATGGATTCGTTCTTAAAAAAATGCGCCTGAATCTGTCCTGTTTTGGTCAAGAATTTTGTAAAAACAAGTCCCTCATGAATATTCTCACCTTGAGAACGAATCGTTTTATTATGGATATCGGGATTTAATCAAGAATTTTCCATTTTGAAACTCCAATAAGCCAGGAAGTTCGTGATATAATTATGATAATATCCCATTCAAGAACAACTTCAGATATATTTTAGAACAGATTTGACAGCGCAACAAAATGGAATTAAGTGCGAATAGGGATTGGTTGACGATTATATCCGTATTAGTTTTTTAAAGGCTAACATTAGGTATGTTGAGTTCTTATTTTAGTATCCAAGCGTTATTCGTTCTTAAACTAAGGACATAAATTACTCAATTTAGTCTAGAATATGCTTATGTTGAGCTCTAAAAGTTTCTTAAAGAATCACGAATCGTGCTATGGATGTTAAAAATCGGTCTTAAATCAAAAATTTTGTATTACACTCAAGAATTTCAGAGCTTTTTGATGTTTCGAGACGGAAAATTCTTGATTCAAGTAGAAATTTGTTAAATTTGATGCGCTATCGAGATCTAAAAATTGTTTATAAAATAATCGCCCATTATGGCTTATCCGAACTGATAAGATATTAGCAGCTTGCCCTTGCCGTACCTGACCTTCTCATCTCAGTTTCGGTCGTTCCCTTCTATCGACTTTCTAAAAATCTTTCGCTTTCCGATTGTTTTTGGAGTTCTGAGTCACTAGGAATATAAGAATATACAAATACGGGGGTGCCACAGAAACCTCTTCCAACTGAATTCCAACCGAATTCCACTTCTTAGGTGCCACTGAAATTTTTTTTGGTTGGTTTCAAACCTGTTTTGTTAAGAGATTTTGCAAAGCTCATTTCTCACTAGCGCCTTTTGTCGAAGTGGCGCCCTCTACATGAGAGCTACCGGAGTAAGGGATGGAAACTAATACCTCGTGTTTGGCGCCAACAAATTTTTAAATTTTGCATTATATTGGTGGAGAATGCAACTTAAAATTGAATTATTATTTAAAAATGCATCATTAAACATATAACACAATCAAAAATTTCAATTAATCATTAAACTAACCCACATCTAAAATAAGGGACATTTTTTGGCGAGAGATTCAGCCCTGTTTTTAGAGATGGAACATCAATGGGAACATCTGGTGTTCCAACTAGATTTTCTAATTAGAAAATGAAATCTCTAGAAGTTCTGTGGCACCAACGAATTTTTGGAGAGATTTACAAACCAACCGTCGGCAAAATCTCTAGAGATTTCTGTGGCACCCCCGATATACTTTACTATCATAAGGCCCGTCGCTTTTCGCTGCGCCTTCAACAGTATAGAACCCATATCAGAATCAGCTTGCAGTCAATCGTGAGTGTTAAATATTATTTTATGTTTCCTATTTACCGAATTTGAAAATACTTTTTAAATTTGACTCCGCGGACAGCCCAAAAATCGAATCTTACATACATAGGCATGAAGTCAATGTTTTACTACATGGCCTTTTCTCCGTTACGACTTTGCTGCTGGATTTTCCTTCCACTTTCCACCCACTTACCAACCACATCCCATCCCAACCACATCCAACCCATGCCCCAACTACTTCCTACCTACCAACTACCCACCCACATCCTACCCGGATCCCACCCACTTTTCACCCACTTTCCACCCACATCTTACTTACCATCCATACCCCACCCACTCTTCATCCACATTCCACCAACTCACCCAGGAAATGTGTGTTTTTTGGACCTGATTGGATGAAAAACAAATAAGTCTCATACGACAATTTTCCGTGAATTTTCCGACTTTGAGGGAAGATTTTCCAAAATTTGAAAGTCACGCTAATTGAGCTAATTGCTGGCAACTAAACTTTTGCCCATACAATCTTGATCACCCACTTTAGACCCAGGGGTGGTAAATTTTCCAAAGGATCGGTATGCAGTTATTGTTGAATTTTCATATAGATGCTTGAAATTAAGTTTAAACCTTTTCGGATGGAAAATAAAAAAGTTTTATACGACAGTTTTCCGCGAATTTTCAGCCTTTAGGGGTAGATTTTACAAAATTTGAAAGTCACAAATTGTATATTTTATTATGTGTAACTTTGAAAATGAGTTTGGAGCTAGTCGCCGGGAACTAAAATTTCGGCCTTTCACCTTGACCACCCACTTTCCACCCAGGGGGGTGAATTGTCCGGAAGATTGGTATGCAGTTATTGTAAAATTTTCATATAGATCTTACAAAATGAGTTTGAACTTGATCGGATGAAACCGACAGATTTTTCCAAAATGCGATCTTAGTATTTATTTCAGCATTAGATAAAACTACTTTGAAAAGCTCAGCTTCCTATCTTTTACGGCTTAGGCTGTCACCAGTCAGTCAGTCAGTAAGTCAGGTTGAACCCTTTGAAATGATTCCTTTTTCCTGTTACATACTCTTGCAGAAACCCAATATAAAGTATATTTGTGTATGGTACAGAGTATAAGTTATGATGGCGTGAATTTTGTGATCCAAGTATGAAATTTTATCCCGAATTTCTTGATCCAAGTGTAACTTCATTGGTGCTCTATTGGTGGTGTAATTACTTCTTCTCAAGGGAATCTTGCTACAATAACCAATTTGAGAATAATCAATATATTAGCATAATTCAATGTTGCATTTAATAATGCAGCAAAATACAAATAAATATCTGATTTAACAAAAAAAAGAGACCATTAAATAGAGCATACCGATTATAAATAAAAAAATATATATAAATTTGTCCCTTTTTTAAAGTTTTCTAAATTCGTAACATGTCCATATCGTTTTCATCAGAAGATGAACATGGTAAGGAATTATTGATACTTTTTATTAAGTGTTTCTTTCGACGATTATAAAATTCATGCATTCTTTGATTTTTTATAAGATCAAAATTATTTGGATTTTTCAGATGGGAGAAGTGTAATTGAATTGATAATGTGAGAACGTTGCAAAATGGAAAAACTAACATTTATTGCAGATAGAAAAAATATTCCAATGGGAAAGTTATTTTTGAACCCAAACTCTTTTTCTCTTTAGAAATAAATAATCATTTAATTTCGGGTTGCGCTGAGTGGGCGCAACGGGCCTCTATGTGCACGTCGCTGCGAAAAAGTATTATTAAAACTTTATTATTATAGCTGTCATAGGAACGATCGGTGAAAAAATTGCTTTCAGGGAGAAGAAAAATTAGCAAATAATCATAATTTTTTGCTGTAGCTTATTTTTTTTATTATAGAAAAAAAGTTTTTTGTTTTCTATGTAAACATTTTATATGCAATGCTTCCCGTTTCTTAAGAATACTTAGATTTTTGTTGTTTTTTTTTTTTTGCTTTTCATTCATAACGTACAGTTTATTCAATCATTTTTTTGCCAACATTCATATTGATTTATTTATGCCTCTGACTGCTAGTAAACAAAAATTGGTTTACACAACACACACTTAAAATAAACAAACGTCCAGGGGCATATCTAAATGACAGTTTTTTCCGCTTCCCCTGGCTCTAAAGCCTTTGGAGTACAATATGGAAAAGGGAGAAACGCTTGTGTAAGCTGCATATCAAATTTATGGCAATTCTGCACATTCTTTTACAGAGTTGTTGTCGCCGATCCGGCTTGTTTACAATTATTTTTTTTTAATTGAATTGGTTTTGGTTTGTAGGGCAAGTTTTTGAAAAGACCCCATTGAAAAACTCCACAAAGACCCAGAGAGAGACTCAGATAGATTCTCTTAGTTAAGAGTATATTTAAGAGAAATGTTTGCTCGCTAAACAGCTGTTGGCTTTAGTTTGTTTACTGTTGACTTGACACATTTTTCATGCTGGAATATCCCACTCATGAATCTAATTGCGGGTTCTGGGGTTGCTTGTTTATATTGTTGTTTAATATTTGCGTGTTCTTGTTCGACTGCTTCTCCGCCCCCACCGCTGCTATTTGCTTACTGCTTTGCCGATTGTATCGCTTTTAATGCCATCTCTAATATGAAAAAGCTTTTGCTGATTAAGCTTATGGTAAGCTTTGTATCAATGCTTACATGAAAAAGCCTATTGTTGGTGTTTAATTCAGCAAAGCTAACGGAATTTATTTCGAATTGTAGACTCTTAATCGCTTTCTAATATTGCTGGGAAAAGGGATTTTCAAGCTGGAAGATGACTAATTAGAAAAGGTAAATTTTGATTTAATGCAATTTTATTGTCGTTTTTGTTTGGAATCTCATCTTCATAGTTTCTATCAAGTCTGTTATAACTTTTGTTAACCAGATAAATAGTTGGTTTGCGTCTGTAGGCCAGATTCTCCCCGCTCTATCAGTAGTGGCGTCATATATTGGTCAGTTTTGAGGAGGCTTAGAAAAAAATTTGAAACAAATGTGATCTGCGAGCATTAAAGCAAGCTCTAATGACAAAGTGGGCAATTATAACCCAAGAAGAGACTGTCAACTTTGCAGCTCCCATTGCTCTCCAAAACGAAAAAAAAAACGTTTAAATGCTGAAAATATTTACTAGAAGTGTGTTTTCTTGATATCGAAGAATAACAAAAAATTTTATTTGACAAAAAATACAATTTGAAAACAAAAAAAATAAAAATAAAATCTTCGCTCGAGTCAGGTCTGACTCTCTTCCTTTGCGCCACGATGGCCATTTTCAATTTGGTGGCAGACCATTAATAAACATGAAGGCAGATTTCTTTTGTTATTTGTTGTAATAAGGTGTAATCTATTATATAGATAAATATGCTCAAATAAATCCTGAATTGTTTGAATGGAATTCCAATATCTATAAATATTATATAAAAGAGTTTCACCTGACTGACTCACTGACTGGCAACTGCCGCAAAGCCTAAACTATAAACGATAGGAAGCTGAGCTTTTCACAGTAGTTTTATGTTATGCTGAAAGTGAGTACTAAGATCGGATTTTAGAATTCGGAAATGGAGTGGATCTGATTCGGAATTCAACAATAACTGCATACCAATATTCCGGAAAATTCACCACCCCCGGGTGGAAAATGGGTGGTCAAGGTTGCATGGGCAAGAGTGTAGTTGCCAGCGATTAGCTCCAAACTCATTTTCAAAGTTACACAAAATAAAGTAAAAACAGCTTGGAAACATTTTGGAAAATTGTGGATCGAGTCGGAAAACTGTTGTATGAAACTTTTTTGTTTATCATTCAAACGATTCAAACTCATTTTCAAAGATCTGTATAAAAATTCAACAATAACTGCGTACCAATTTTTTTTGGAAAACTGTCTACGGGAAAAATGGCCGGACAATTCAGCACGCAAAAAACTACTTTTTTTATCCGATTGGCTTGAAAGTCGGCTTGCAAAAGTAGTAAGTGAAATATATTGAAAGTGATTTTCAATGTTGGAAAATATGACCCAACGGTCGGAAAATTCCTGCAAAACTCTGTATGCAAAAAACTATTATTCAACAAATTGACTTGAAACGCGGTTTGTAAGGAGAATACAAAATAATTTGAAATGTGATTTTGCAATGTCTGAAAATCCACTCTTCAGGCGTGAAAATTTCAGAGAATACTAGAATCTAGATGCAACAAAACTATTTTTTTCCCATTGACTTGAAACTCGGTTTGTAGTGATAAATGTGATGGAAATACCGCCGGGATGCTCTCTAGGAAATGGGAGGGAAGTGGTTGGAATATGAATGGTGAGTGGGTGGGGTGTTCTTGGGAAGTGGGTGGTGGGATGTGGGATAGGAAGTGGGTGGAATGGGGTGGTAAGTGGTTGGGAAGTGAATCGGAAGTGGGTGGGAATTGGAGGGAAAACCCAGCAGCAAAGTCGAAACGGGGAATATGCAAAGTAGCAAAACGATGATTTCAATCCTATGAGTGTTAGATTCGATTTCTGGGCTCTACGGGGGACACAAATTTACAAAATATTTTCAAATTCGTTAAATATTTGACTCTTTACGATCAACATTAAACTAAATCTTTTATTGATTCTTTACTGTTGAAGGCGCAGCGAAGCGCGATGACTTTTTTGATATGAAATTCGTGTCTATCTCTTTGATATTATATTGGAAATATAAGAAATTTTTTTTTTTGGGAAACAAGTTTATTTTGAAACAAACTTTGGAAACGAAAGTGGTGTGTCAATCCCTTATTAATTCACTTTATTTTTTAATCAAATACTTTAGTAGACATCCTACTTCGTCGAAGTAGGTCATAATGAACCGCTACACTAGAAAGCTTGTATTTTGTACAAGTAGGCATATCCTTCTTGTCAAGCAAGGTCCTCCAAGTACAATTGATGGCTACTTTAGAGTCTTCCAGTTTGTTTTTTAAATGTAGATTGAAGCTGGAGTTCAGTTCTTCCTTACTTTTCTTCTTTAATTTTTTTTTTTTAATTCTCCTCTTTCACTTTAACTCTTTTTCCACTTTTCTTTTCTTTCCTCTTTCTCTCATCTTATCTTTCTTCCTTCAACTTCTTACTTTCTATAATCCTTTTTTAATTTCCCTTTTTTTCCTTCCTTTAAACTTTTCTTCAACACTACCTTCTTCTTTCAAACTTCTTCCTCTAACTCTTTTTTTTTTTTTTTTCTCTTCTTTCTCCATCTTTAATCCTTTAAATTTTTTAAAACTCTTTCTTTTTACTTCACTTCTAATTTAAATGTACTTTACCATTTCAAACTCTTTTCAAAATCTTAACTTTTATTTCATTTTATTCTTTCTTTTCTTTGGTTGTTTTTTCTTCTTCTTTTTATCCTTTTCTAATCATTCGATTCTTTGATCTAATCATTTTTGATCATAAATGTTACTTTTGTTTAATGGCTGTTTAAGCGCCTTTTTTGATCCGTTTCATTCTTTTCTTATTGTTTTTTCATTCTTTTTTTCAGTCTCTAATTGAACAAATTCTGGATCATTTCCGTCCATAAACTAACTTTAATCATCAAAACTCACTTAGACTCGTCAAGGGTTCTTTTCAATGTCTTCCAAGTCTGGGTTTTTATTTCTCCTCTCGAATTTGCTCTCCCTTTCCCATATTCCTCCTTTAATGTTAGATAATCTTTCCTTGAAAATCGAAGATTAAAACTTCTTAAATTTTCAAGTCAGATTCTTATTTTCTCTTTTTCCTTTGCCATTAAACCCCATAATTTAGTGAACCGACCCTAATTTTTCAAAAATTGGTCTTCGGTTCTGTTCAGAATCAAAAATATTGGGAATTCGGTTCTGGTCAGTTGATGGTTAAAAACGTACCGACCGGTTCTAGGGTTGTTCCAGGAGGTTTCACTTGGTTAAAAGTAAACTCCTAGATAGTTTAAATTTCCACCTTTTTGCCACATTTCATCTCTTGCTAGAGTTCTCTCCGGGGTTTTACAAACACAAGAACTATTCTCTATTTATGGTGAGTTTCCAGAGCAGCGCATCAAGCGCATTTATTGCATACTTCTAGGTGATCAGATAAGACAACTATATCATCAGCAACAAATCACCATATTTACTATCAGTCTAATAGTTTTAAGTATAAAATCGGCCTTCGGAATATATCACTTTTACATTTCGAACATATAAAAGTGATATTTCTTCAGATCCACAATTTGATATTTGCTAATATCAATGATATATTTTTGAAATATCAAAGATATATTTTTAAAATATCAAAAAGGTATTATTAGTTGAAGTACCAATTTTCATATTTATTTTTATAAAATCGAAGCTACATTTTTAAATTATATATAACAATTCTCTTTTTGGAAAAACCAAGTTCAAATCAAGTCCTCACTCTAAAAAAACGTAAATTGTACAGTTTATATATTGAGAAGAATAATTATTTGAATACAAAACTTATCAATTAATTTTTCGTAACCAACTGTTTTCCAAATTTTTAATTAAAAATTAAATAAAAATTAAATGAAAAATTTATGAATATAAAATAAAAAATTAATAAAGAATTATTTAAATTCTCACATGTTTTCCTGTGCATCTGTGCAAATTCAGTCATAAGCAAAGTCAGAGCATACACACGATAACTGTAGTTTATCCTATTTTTTTTAACACGGGCACACTATTTTTTTCTACAGGTGAAAAAGCACGCACAGTATGTAGGTATGTAAAATTAAACAAGTTTACAAAAAAGGGCCACAGAAAAGATGCTTTCCATATGTATTTTTGGTCGCAGAATTCAAATAAATTGCCAGGTTTACGAGAACGTATGTTGAGCGAGGATCGTTCACATTTGTAGGTCCTGTGACCACATTAAGTAACCTTTCCCAACAAAGCTCTTTCTGCTTTTCAAATTTCAATGTATACATTGAGCTGAAATCGTATAATTAGGGCATTTTGCATATCACTTTGATCATTTGACATTTCAATATAATATTCGTAGTATCAACCTAATATTACAGGTTCATTTTGATATTAAATAGTTTCACTTTGTTATTAAAATATTGAAATACCGACTTGATATTTGATCTTATTTTTTTTCTGTGTACAATTTCGTCAGTCCAAGTCTTAAAGAAATATCATTATTAAACCAAATTATCAATTTTCTTTGTGTAAGTAAACTGTATATAAATAAATAAAAAAATCGTTTTCTTTTATGCATAAATCAAGTTTTTTTGGTTCAATTATCATTTTTTTAGCCTTTTTGATGTCCCCTCTTGTAAAATTTTGTTTTCTTAAAAATATTACGCACACGCCGTGTTGACAACCTGAGGCAATTTCTTAATTGCTATCACAAAACAGCGCAGGCAACTTCAATGTGTGATTTATGCTAGATCACTCTATAAATCATATCAATTTCAGTATATATATAAAAAGCATTTATGCAGCTTATGCATATTTCGTCATAGCCAATTGTTGGCTCTTTTCCCAGTTTTAGTGCAATTTTTTATGTCATAGTTATAAAAGCTCGTTTGGTGGCATTTGGAAAAAGTAAATTATTTATTATAAACAATATTTAGTTGGCATGTGAACAAGAGAGCTGAACATGTAGAAGCATTTGCCTTAGGACGTGATTTTCTAAGCATTTTCAGGTGAATTTGCAAGACAAATTAATTGCATCGTTGAATGCGTTGATTGGGTAGATCGGAATCAGTGCAGCTAAAGTGTGATTCAAGTTGTTGTCTGTGTCGGTGTCTGTTTGCTTTTGGCGACATTGGGCGGCATTGATAAGCTGGCGCGTGAAATCGAGCGTGGGTAATAATTATATATGTTTTGTTTATATATTTAATTGACGTAATCGGGAAAGGTTATTTAGGCGGCAGTTTTAATTGTTGACAACACCCGCCCAATGGTTGTTGTAAAGGCTGGCGTGCAACTTGGGTTAGGCAATAAGAAAAAGTTGTTGATCGGAGAAAGGAAATGTAAATAAATTATTTAAATTACACAAATAGAAATATTTGCTGTTTAAACGGTGAACTAAAAGTTATATTTTTTACTTGTTTAACAGGTATGGGTAGTTATAAAAGTTTCAAGCATGACTAGTATAAATTTTGTTGTGGTCGAGATAACAAATTTTTAAAATTTTACTCATGCTGGAGTTCAATTGTTTCTTTGCTTGTCAAATTAAGATGATGATTCAACATTAAATGTAAGCCTTATAAAGTTCGGATAGATTTTAATCTAAGGGCTTGAACGCGCGAAGATTTCTGAGCTTCTCGTTAAAGGATATAGCTCTTAGGTTTTAGCTTGACTGAGCTTGACTTGACAATCAAGTTTAATTTTAATATGGCAAACTATAACCTTAACCAAAGTGCCCAAAGAGAATTGCAATGCTTTGAATCTTTATTGGTCTATGTTATGTTGCGATGGATAAATGTATAGTGCACGGTGTCAAATTGACACAATTTTTTGGTTTAAAATGCTATTGCGGCTTTGCTATCTAACGATTGTGAATGACACGTAGATAAATTTTGATAAAACTTATCCGAATTGTGTTTCTATGCTGCTATGTAGTTAAAAAATCATCCTTGGGTAACAATTTGACAATTTCCTTGTTTACCGAGCCAAATGTGCATCATTATCCGAAATGATCACGTAAAACAATTAATTTGGTGTTTTCAAAGTAAAGCATCTTCCATCAATCCCAACAAAATAAAATGAATAATTTTAAACAACTTTTTTTTTTAAATAATAAATTTTAAAAAAAATAAATAAATATACCTGTTGTCAAACTTAAAAACTTATATTAATTTTTATTCTATGGGAGCTTTAATTTGAAAAACATCAAATGCTACCTTTTATCCCAGGTCTATTATAGTTAAAAAGATGTGATTATTTTTTAAAAATATCGATTTTGATATCAAAATATGAAAATCGAAATGATACTTTTTCAACATAGAAAAAAATTAACTATCAATTATATAGGCGGCTCGAGGTCATGTTAAGTTTGTACATAGGCTGAAACAGGAACACACACAAAACAGTCCGTTCGACTAAACAGCTGATTCTATAACCCCTCCCTGTTTCATCTTTAGTAGACTTTGCCCATTGACTGCACGTCCTCAGCTGCCTCCTAATGCCAGCACTGCTATAACCGCTTGGAAGTTCCAAAGGCAGCAAAAGCCGACACCAACGACAGCGTAAAGTTCACAGAAGCCTTCTCAGCTAGCATTTGGAACATAATTTTGACAAGAATCAGTCTTTGGCCCGATGCATGCATCACAACCGTTCGACGGTCTCGGCCGCTGCAACCAATGTCCGCCAGTCGCTTCTGCTCCGTGCGAGCTGGGACCAGTTGGTCACACCAAGCTTGGCAAGGTCTGCCCGAACCTGGTCATCCCATCTTAGTCGAGGTCTCCCCCGCCCGCCTCTTCCTCCATAGTCAGCCACCTTCGAATAATAAGCTTTCCTTACTGGAGCTTCTTCGTCCATCCTGGTGACATGTCCTAACCAGCGTAGTCGCTGCTGCTTTATGCGCTTGACCAGACAGGTGTCCCCATAGAGCTCATACAGTTCGTCATTATTTCGAATGCGGAAAACATCGACAACTTTTAAAGGTCCATAAATCCTCCGAAGAATCTTTCGTTCAAACACGCCAATCGCCGCTTCATCCGCTGCTGTCATTGTCCATGCTTCTGCGCCGTATTGCAGAACTGGGATGATAAGCGACTTGTATAGGGCTAATTTTGTTCTTCACTTGAGGTCTCTGCTCTTGAGCTCTCTACTTAGCCCGTAGTAGCATCGGTTTGCAAGAGTGATCCTTCGTCGGATTTCCAGACTGATGTTGTTGTCGCTGGTTATCGTCGTTCCGAGGTAAACAAAATCCTCTACAACTTTAAAGTTGTATTCTCCCATTGTAACAGATTGTCCAAGACGCAAGGACTTTTTGTCCGCGGATACAAGGTATTTCGTCTTGTCCTCATTTACCGCTAAACCCATCAGTTCTGACTGCCTCTCAATCTCTGAAAACGCCCTGCTTACCGCCCGTTCGTTTTTGCCGATGATGTCGATATCATCGGCATATGCGAGTAGCAATAGATTTTTGAAATGCGACTCAAAAAAGACTAGCAAATAATTGGATAATGACTCGGAAATAAGTCGTAACTGATTAGAAAAACGGGTTATAAACGAGTCTTCAACTATCACTAAAATCCATAGCCCGCAAATAACTCTCAACCCAATGTTTAGTTCGCTCTGCTCACGTCACTGACCAAAAAAAACAAAAACAAAACGGGCTCGGGCTTCCATTAACCGAATTTTAGCTGCAATCTCGCTCACTGCTCGGTGGCTGTCGTTGAACACACAGCACTGATCGGTCTGAGAGCAACCCCATACCAGGCCCAAGTCAGTCAATCGCTCATCAAATGCGGTCTTCACGAAGACCGAACTTTAAAAAGGTTATTTCAATCGGTTTCAGACTCAAGAGAGCGCCAGAGTTAAGCATAAACAGAGAGCGAGTCAGCGTGAGAAAGAACGAGAGAAGGCATATAGTTTTTTGCACACATTCATATTGTTAGCCGAGCCTAAGCAGTCAGCGTACACACCAATGCATACATACGAAGAAGACCTTTTGAATGCGTGAATTTTGTCAAAAGGGCCGCCGAGTCAGACCTGACAGAAAAAATTAAAAATAAATGTGTTTCTCTCCTCTCACAACAAAGACCTTTATTGAATGTGATCAGGCAAGCGGGGGACCGTTTTATGCGACCTCTGCTAAAATCAGAAGACGAGCGCATTTATGAATTTATCTCTCGACTCGAATGTGATTAGAAATTTCATAAAATGCTGGCTGGGAAATGGTGTTGCTGTAATAGTAAGAGAGATTTTTCCTCACTGCTAACAAAGTGACCAATTTCGTGTGTGCAGAAATGCATTCAAACAGGGGTTTTTTTCGCTATAAATGAAACTATTTTTTGCCTAGCGTTTTAGTACATATTTGACTGTTGATCGATATTGTTATTTTCATACATCCGGAAACCCTACCTCGAAACAAAATTATTTGTCTGTGATGCTTACTTAATTTTCTATCACACTCGCGCATTCACTCGTCGCGTCTGTGCTCGTCGCTTTGCTTCGACACAGTTGAAATGATCACATTGACTCAGAACGAGCCAAGCTCTTTTTTTGCACGAGTAAAAATAGCAAAAGCTTGTCATAGCTTGTGGCTGAACGAGCCGCCACGGATGAGCCATCTTACTGACTCGCGCTCGAAATCAAAAATCACCAAGCTTACTCGGCTGGTGTACGACAAGCCTCAAGCGGCTGTCAAATATCGTTCTATTCCTTTTGCTCTCACATGTTGTTATTTTCCTTGCTTGTGTTACTCGTGCACAAGCTATGAATCGTTTCAGCCCGCAGCAGATCATTGATTTCGCCAAAAAGAGCTCGTTGTGACTTGTGGCCGAAGCTAAGAGTCAACGCGAATGTTTGTAATTTGGAATACCCACAAGCTCGGTCCACAATTTGGGGCAAATACAAAAATTGTTTTTTTCACTTCTTTTGTGTATAGACTTCTTGAACGAGCTCGGCGGGCTTCGATCGTTGAGTTTACTCGGTACGCATTTGTAGCATTGGTGAACGAGCTAACACGTGACAGCTCGTTGCAGTGCAAACGATGAAGAACATTTTGGGTAAACTGATATGTAAATGTTTGTTATTTTGAAATTTGGTTAAACTTGAATCAAATTGTGCACATTCCGTAAAATAATCCAAAAAAGTATTTTTTTACATTTCAATATTTTTGTAGAGTCAACTATGCGTATACGTGATATATGGCTTATATGAAAGTTATACGTTGAAATGGGAAATTTGCGAGCAACAATATTTAGAACTGCTTAGAAATGCCATTAAGTTCTACATTTAATTCATATTAAGTATACGTCAGGTGTGACCCATTTTTTAAGGCTTTTGAGTAATAAACTCTTTTCGTGCAACTATTTGGTCAGTTATTTAATTGCCTTGGGTGGGGTAATTTAGATGTCTCCTCTTAACATCCTTTTGAATTACGATCAAAATAAGCTTAGAGCGATTCATGAATATGCTAATAGGAGATCGGAGCGGGCAGCCAAGATGCGTGTAAGGGAAATGCGTGTGAGTTTTATTCTAGCATGCCAGCGGGCAATTAGATTGCAGGCCAAATGCAATTTTAGCTCCTCAAAGTGTGAGTGTGTTTGTGTGTGTTTGTTACTATGATCGAAGCCAACGCACGAATCACAGCAGAGGCAGGGCAGGCCACCGCTGTAAGTGTATGTGTGTGCGTGTTCAATCAACTGGTTTCAGCCAAATTCCGAGTTTTAATTGAAACGAACGAAACGACAGACGACAACATCGTCGCTTCTGGGTTTCCATTCGACTTCGATAACAACAAACAAACGGACGCCGCTGCCGAAGTCGGCGTCAACGTCCACGTCGAACTACTATCGATAGGCTTACGATCGTTGCTTCTCCTTTACTCAGTTCTCGGGCGTCACTCAAACGGTCTACAACGTTCGCACGTGTCCGTCTCCGTCTTCCCAAATTCAATTTCGACGATCTTAAACGGTTTCACGCACAAACCTAATTAAAATCTCGTACTCGTTTGTTCCAAATCAGTGTGTTCATTAAAAGTGCAAATTGCCGTTGACGAGTCGCCTCAAAGGTAACAGAGCCAATTTCCTTTTATGTCGCGTCTCCCAAGCGTGCAATTTTCCTGCGCAAGATCGCAGAGCAAAAAAAAAAAATGTTTTAATTAATGTCGAAAGCCTCAAGTGCAGTTCCTGGACAGTTAAGAAGACAGTCATGTGCATGTGCCGACCACCACCATCACCAGTTGGACTACAAATCATAAAGACGGATGATGGTGAAAGGGGGACGGGGGATCACTTAGTGTGCGGTCCCCAGCTTCCAGTTAACGTTGATTCTTGTTTAATATATCGCGCCCCGCTGCGGTTTCTTTCTATTTTGGGGTGGTGAAGTTGTCTTTGATTTCCGTTGAAGTGACACAAAGTGTGCGTGATGAGGAAAAACAACAACTTTATATGGCAAAAGATATAATCATGTAGTTGCTAATTCTTATCACTCAATTAGAATTTAAAAGAGTTTTTATTAAGTCAAATTAAGCTTTGATACTTTTCTTCTGAGGGATATATTATTTAAAATATGTTTGAACTAGACTGTACCAATTTCGAACAATTTTGCTTTCTATTAGCTGTAAATAAACACCTGGAAATTCCCTGAATTCCCTTTCTTATCTTCATTTAGATTAGATACATATTTTAAATACTTTTATAAATATTTTTTATTTGATAAGTTTTACAAAAAAAAGCTATTAAATTCTTTATTTATGGTCTCTGTTCAGGCTTACTGTTTTATTTAATAAACATTAAAAAGCTTAAATCAAAATCAACATATGTAAAGAATTTGATCAATTTCTATTTGTTGGGGTTTGTTTGTTGTTGGGTTCAAATTAATTTATTTGAAGTAATTTTGAAAACTTGGACTTAGACTAGACTTTTATGATAGAAACATTAATTTTTACAAAGTTTAATATAATTTGTTTGTCATTTTTGATTTTCATTTACGTTGGGCTAGTCCCATAGATATGTGAGTGGTCGATTTTTGAGATAATTGAAATCTTGAGTTTATAAAAAATTAAAATCAATGAGAAAAAAATTCAATCTAAAATCTAGATTGAAAATCTCTTTTCGAGAATCTTTCAATTTTGTAATAACAAGATTGAAAAAAACCTTGAAATGAGATTAAAAATCTAAAAACAAGATTTATCAACTCGCAATTTATCAACCGTCCTACAGTTTTCTGTAAAGCTTTAGTTAAAAAATTTTATGGTATATATAAATAGATTTAGTAAAAAGATATAAAAAAAAAAACAACTCGGCTCTCCTGGGACTCGAACCACAACCTTCTCGTTCCAATAAAGCTTTTGGCATCCTCCTTACCGACTCGGCTGTTGAAGGAAATTTTTTTGCGCAACCAGTTGCAGTATAAGAACTCAGCATGACAATGCCTGCTGAGTTCTTATACTACGACTAGTGACGCGCTAAAAATGAGGCTCAACAGCCGAGAGGGCTGAGTGGCGACGCAGTATGGTAAATCACCCCGAGGTACTCAGTTCAAGTCCCAGCACAGGTAGATTAATAATTAACAGTTATATAAGTTTTTCAGAAAGAGAAAAATTGTTAATAACAATAACTAAATCAAAAAAACATAAAAATAATAACAGCTTAATATGGATTTTTTTATACCCTTGGAGAGGGTATATTAAAATTGTCCGGATGTTTGTAACGCACAGAAGGAAGCATCTCCGACCACATAAAGTATATATATTCTTGATCAGCATGACGAGCTGAGTTGATATAGCCATGTCCGTCTGTCAGTCCGTCTGTCCGTCTGTTTCTATGCTATCTCCTCCGTCAGTTTTAAAGCTATCGTAACCAAACTTTGCACGAAGTCTTTTGGTACAAATACGCTGCACATTTGTCGGAACCGGCCGGATCGGATGACTATAGCATATAGCTGCCATAGGAACGATCGGTTAAAAAAGTAGTTCTAGTGAGAAAAACTTTTTTGTTTTCAATGCTATCGCTACCAAACCTCGTATTTATAAGTTTTTTATGCTTTCACATAATTTCAGCAAGTTTTATGCAAATCGGCAACTATATAGTATAGCTGCCATACAAAAGATAGATCTGAAAAAAGTTTTAGTATGAAAAACTTTTTTTTTCAATGCTATCGCTCCCAAACTCGTTACTGATCAATATGATATGCTAACACATAATTCTGTCAAGTCTGATCCAAATCGGATGAGTATAGCGTATAGCTGCCAAAGGAATGATCGGTCGAGAAAATAGTTTTAGTGAGAAAAACTTTTTTGTTTTCAATGGTAGCGTGTTTGTACGTTTCAGTTATAAATATTATCTGTCTCAACACAATTTTAGAGAGTTTGATTAAAATCGGATGAATATATCGTATAGCTGCCATATAAAAAACTGGCAGAAATGTATCATGCTCCAAGGGTATATAAACTTCGGTCGAGCCGAAGTTAGCTTTCCTCTATTTTTTTCTTTTCATACTTAAAAATGAGATTGTTTCATCTTAAAGTCGAGTATAAACGATCTTTATCAAAGATTGATGGATTAAGATTAAAATTGAGAAAATTGAGAATATAATCTTGGGTTAAGATTATTTGGTCTTAGTCGAATTCTGACACCGTTTCTCTTTGATTCAAGATTATAATCTTGATTATAGATTGATTTTTTTCTCAGTGTAGAAGCGTCATCTGAATCAAAACCCTCAAGCAACTGTGCCTTTAGCTGTATTTACATTTGTCTAATATCGTATATGAGTTTCTCAGATAGTGTAATAGTTAATCTGCGGAACTCAAAAAATGTATTTGATTCACATGGGAGAAAGCCTATATGAGTTCTCATGGTACAATAACAAGAATTTGTTTTAAATACACAATGCAAAAAAATTAAACTTCTTCCAGTATAAAAGGTTGTGCTGAACACAATACTGTCTTAAGAAATGGTTTATCACGTCGACTTTTTAGTGAGTTAAGCTTAAGGTTCGTGATTTCATTTATCTTCGCTAAAAAATAATTGTACAATTCTCTGAGATAGTTTATTGTAAAGTTAAGAAATGGTTATTTACGATAATATGAAAAAAAGCCATAATAAAAGTATAGTTTTTCCACAAAACGTAGTAGTAGTAGTTTTCACAAATGATTTAAGCTGTGTACTTTATAATTGAAATGTTGGCAGATGATATAGAGTAAATGTTTTCGGTTCCGTACCAGTTTTAACCAGTTAAAAGTGCTTCCGAACCAGATGAAAAGTAAAATCCGGTTTAAGTCCGGTTTTAACTAGATTGAAACTGAATCAACATTGATAAAATCTTTTCTCATAACTATATGGAAAATAGAATTAGAGTATTGTAGGCTCGAGGTCAATACTAAATCTCTACGATTTAGAAAGGTCGCTAACTATCAACGATGTGGAAAATATTTAAGAATTTTGTGAAAGAAAAATATTCAACAAACACAAGAAATAAGTAAATTAACAAATAAAATTGTTTAAAATTAAAAAAACTACCTATAAACGAATGTCCCGTTATATTTTTTCCAAAAAATTTAACGAATAATTTAAGTAAAAATGCTCTGAAAAAATTAATTTTTGCTCTTTAATTTTCAAAAAATTCTTTCTTAAAGTCGAGCTAAGTTCGTTCTTAATTTGATTTTTATAGGCGAGGAGCGCTGATCAGAGAAGCAAGTTCAAATCGCTTGGATTAAAAAATTCGTTATAAAAACTGAATACTTGAATTCGAGCAAATTCGTTCTTAAATTTCATTTTACCATAGCTCTGATATCGAACATTTTTGATCCATGTATACAATTCTGTACTTTTTCTCTGAGTGTAGGAATAGTCTCTTTGTATTACAAAACACAGATTGACATAATTATGAAAAAAGTTTCTCTCATTAAAACATCCGATATCACTCAATATTTTACTCAATTTAATTAAGAAAACACTGCGATTAGACATAAACATAAGATTCGACCATGGTAAACACAAAGCGTTAAATATCATATTCAGAAAATACAACTTAACTCATAAACATGTCTCTTTTTGTAATAACATTAGATTTAATTAGCTTTGCTGACAAGGATCAGCATGCACATGACACCACACGTGAAGTTGCCCATCCGGTGGGAAACACTTGAGATGCGTTGTGTGGACCCCATCCACGAGACAATCGCAGATCATTTATATACGAGGTTTGTTCAAAAATGTATCGCGAATTTTGTGTTTTTTTTTTTCAAAAAGTTATTATTTAGTGATTCTCCCTGACGCCTCGCCTCCCCCCGCCCTTTAATTATCATCCATTTTGTCAACTTTAAAATAATTCCCCAACGTTTCTTTCAATCCTCAAAGTTCTAAAAAATATTCACCTTAAATGCCGTATTTATCGTTTCAATCGTAACGTACCGTCGTCCTTTCATGGGCCACTTTTGTTATGTTTGGGAACAGAAAAAAGTCACAGGGTCGGGGAAATACGGTGGCAGCGGCATTATCATGTGATCATTAAGTGATCATGTTTTCCATTACAAATTTTGAATTTTTTCGATGGTGTTAAAAAATATTAACCTTTGACTTAATTTTTCTTAAATATAGAAAAATTATTTTATGAGTTGGGCGGGAGGTGAGCTGCCAATTTATCTTAGTGGTTTGAGCGGCCCTATTTGATACGCACGTACCGTAAAATCAATTCAACAAACAGCAGAAATAATTGACAAACATCAACATATTAAAACATATCCAAAATCATGGTTATTTGAAATTAATTTTTTAATCGTAGAAAACCCAATTTGTATCACATCTAAATGGCTTACTACACTCTTATATAATTTCTCACAGTTTTTGAAAAATCTTCTCGTTGCATTTTATGTATCAATATATCGGGAAAAAATATAATATTTTCATATTTTCTTAACTTTTTTCTTTTATTCCAAATATTCGTAATTCCTACTGATCTCGCCTTAACTCTCTGTCTGTGTTTTTGACATTCACAATAATGATTTTACCTACCACTTGCTCGTTTATTGATATTATCCTAACCTAACTGACCTAGCCTTGCCATCCCCATTACAATTACCCCCCTGCGGCTCAACCCCCGTCAATTCCGCACTTGTTGTGCCAACATTTCGCCAACTCGCTGCTGTCTCGCAGTTCAAATTGTCCCGCTGTGTGTACCGAAGGTTTTAATTGATCGAACGTGCAGTTCATGTCAATTGCCTTTGCTCATTCGATTCGCCAATTTGCGGTTTGTGTGTCTCCACATGGAAAATGAGCACACTTAATGCCACATACTAAACATCGAAATCGAAGTCGTATCTGAGTGTCTTTTTAGCGTTATCAGGCGATCGATCAACACACATGTCGGCCGGGACTAATGAGAACATTTGTTAATCACAAAACGTTCAAACATTTGCGTAATGCCTCCACCTCCTTCTGGGGGTCAGGTCATAATTTCCAACTTGAATTTATTGGTTGTTTGTGCAACAAAAGTGGATGGAAAAATAGCTTGTCTCAATCAATTGATGCAGTCGCTAAAATCCGGCTTATTCTTGTTTCGAATTGGAATTGAAATTGGCTTGAGGAAGCGCAGACGACAAACAAACAAGTTGATAATATTTTTTTTTTCTTTATTGGAACCTATAATTATAACATTCTATATATATATGCACACATTTCCTACACACACACGTTTCCACATCTCCAGTTATGGTCAGGCGCATAACTTTCAATTGATGTCTCAATTTGTACAGATGAGAATAAGAAAGAGAGCGGCGTATCATTGGCTGACTAACCACTTAATTATGTTCAAATGATTCGCATGATCCGCATTTTTTGGATGTTTAACATGTTGTCACTGCCTGCTGCCTGTCAGGTTCGTTGTGACTGACAGTTGGGAACACTTGCTATGCAATTGGCTCTCTCACTTGCTGACATCTTGAATGTCTTGGGGCATTTAACTGGCTGTCAGTTTGTTTTGATTAGCAAATGAGCATTACAATTTGCAATCAAGGAAGCCCGAAACAAACCAAAAATCGTAAAGAGAAACGATAGATGACAACGGAGATTAAAAGTGTTGATTGATGACACAAATCATTTTTCTGATGGATGCAGGAAACTGTACAAAAAAAATAATAATCGGCTTAAGGAAGTGTTCTTTTTGCTGGTTATACACTATAAGCATTTAAAATGAATTTGTATTATAGTACAATTCCGAACCTATAAAGTATATATACTCTTGATCAGTATCAACAGGCTATATTGTCATGTCCGTTAGAGCACCTCAACCATCTCAGTGTCATAGTAAGGAGTGCCGAAAATAATATCTATATATATCGAAATATCGATATTTTAAAGAAAGGTGGTATGTCCTTATCGAATGATTTTCTGTTTTGTCCGCGATTGATTGATTGTTTTCTAATTTGTTTTAGCTCAAAATTTATTTGAAAAAAAAGCACCAATGTTTTTTGCTTTTGTAAAAAACGCCATTTTGTAGCTCTAATTGTGTTTAGTATGTGCCACAAGTTCCAATCAATTAGACAAAAATTAAACCACAAACTTTTAAAAAGTGATTCCCATATAAACTGTTTTCTTTTGGTATTTTCACCCACTTTGGGGTTGAATTTTACAAATTTCCTTTCATAGTGAAGAACGAAGGTCTTTGCCAAAATCTAGATCTCTAGGATAAGCGGTTTAGGCTTTGCGTTAATAATCAGTCAGTCAGTCGGACTAAGAGATTTATATGTATAGATTAACTATTCAAGTTGAGTATTTTCTTTCAATATAAACTCGTGAATAAGTTTCACAACTTCTTTATTTTTTTTAATGAACTAAAATACTGATTTTTTTCCATACATTTATTTATTTATTCGGAATCGGAATTGTTAAATGTTGTCGTTTCCAAAAACCAACTGTGTAATTCGACTTTAAACTTTAGGATCCCAATTACCTTCAATCGATCCTCTGGATGGCAAGAAAATTCGACCGAAATCTTTAATCGTTTCTATAAAATCAAAACTCTTACTCGGAAATGGGAACAGGAATGTATAATTTTTTCTGTATCGAAAAATATCGATATAGATTTTTTCTAATTATTCGCGCAACCCTAAGGGCTCGCGCACACATGCGGTAGAATACAAAACTGAGGCTAATCTAGTCAAATAACCTCGCTCCGTGCACAACAAGTCCTAGATTGATCGTTAGAATACTGTTGTAAGCTTAGCTTTGCTGAACCAATCAATTATGTTTGATTTCTTTCACCTCGCTAAAGTATTAAAATATTAAAAATGTAAGTTATCTTTCGGGCAGTTTCGCCTGCCTAATTATAGCCGTGATGTTCACCCATCCCCGACAATCCCCAAAAATTATTCGATTATTCAGTGCGGGACCAACTAAGGAGTGTGTATCTGTGAAAGCTCATGTCGTATGCAAGCAAGTCAATGAAAACACACAAAATACCGGGTACAGGATATTTTATTTGTTATCAAAAAAATACAAAATAATTTGTTTTTGAAATTGGTTTCAAATTTAATACGACCAAAACATATGAATATTAAACTGTTTGTTTTTGGCTTTTAAATCTAAAGTTTTATCAAACTAGTCGTTACGTCAAATTTATTCGAATAGGGTTATATTATTTGGCAATCAAACGTTTATAAGTGCCTCAAGGCCCTCTGAAAACTTAAAGACATGGATGAAGATTAATGACTAAGTTTAATGATATATAATTTTTAGTCTATTGTGATTCCCCGAACACAACAATTATTCTTACTAGAACAGAATAAATGCAGGCTTTCATTTTGAACAAAACATTGCTTTTAAAGTTATAAATTGGCTAGAATAACTTACAAAAAAGACCGAATCTAAAATTGTGTCCTAACCTTTTTATACACTGCCATGCACTTGAACAGGGACAAGCATTTTAACGCAAATATACAACTTTTCTTGTCAATAATTTTTTCAGTACTTCATTCTTTATTGAATTAACAAAAAGATTTTTTTGAATTTGGCATTCTTTTTCAACTTCGTTAAAATGGCATATTTTTTCTGCCTTGAATAGGGACAAACGTGATTTCATCATTCTGAGTAAAAAACTCCGCGCAATAAAGTTGATCTTTTTCAACATATAAACGTTTTAAATATTGAAAAAAAATACTATGGTGGGCGGTAAAGCACTAACTGATGTCGAAAAAAGGCCAAAAAATGGAATGGCTTATAAGGAGTGAAATCTCGTACGCAATTGCTGAAAAAAATTGGAATAAGCTAAAGTGTTGTATGAAATTTGGTTGAAAACCCATCAAATTATGGGAATAACATGAAAGACCGCACTAAAAAAACATTTTCACGTACTGCAGAGCAGCGAATTGTTCAAAAACCTTAATATTTACACCGTTCAGCTTCAAAAAATCATTTAAAATTACACTTAAACGCAATTGTATCGATCGGTACGAGAGTTATCCATAAAGCTGAAGTATCTAAGAAGTTTAAGACTAAAAAAAACCCACCATAATTCCCAACGTAAAGATTCTCGTCAGTACGTGAAAATGTTTTTTTGGCGCGGACTTTCATATTATTTCCATAATTTGATGGGTTTTTTAAGAAAATTGCATACAACACTTAAACTTATTCCAATTTTTTGTAGCAATTTGCTTGTACGTAAGAATTCACTCCTTTAAAACCATTATTTTTCTTCATCAGTTAGTGCTTTACCGCCCACCACAGTATTTTTTCTACTTAAAATGTTTATATGATGTCAAAATATAAGCTTCATTGGGCGGAGTTTTACTCAGAATGATGAAATCACGTTTGTCCCTATTGAAGTGCACGATAAAAATATGCCATTTTTGAAGAGCTCGTTGAAAAAAAAATTTTAACAGAAGACTACGTTTATTAAAAAAAAATTTTTTTTGTAAATTCAATAAAGAATGAAGTACTGAATGCTAAAAATATTTGCCTTATGATTCAATTTGATTGTTTCAGCCAAAAAGTTGTATATTCGCGTTAAAATGCTTGTCCCTATTCAAGTGCATGGCAGTGTATATGTGTGAGCTAAAGTTTTATGCTAAACGATCACTGGATCACTGTGCAGAGAAATGTAACAAGAGATTAAATTACAGAAATTTCTAAAATCATCAATCACAGTGCATAACTTTCGGCGGTCTTGAAAATTACCCACAAACCCAGAGGAATTGAACACAATTGTAATTCCCAAGTGCTTATTCGGTAGAGACATTGAACATATAAGAAACTTGCAAGTCGTGTTGAAGTGTGAAAGCAACATAGCCTGCTGATGAGAGGATTGGAAGATTCTCAAAACAGTACTGTACGGACAAACCATTGCTATCTAAAAAATATATTAATGAATTTCTCTGTTGATTTGTGTTGATAATTGAATTATAACTAAACATTGACTAAAACAAACTTATGAGTAGATTGAAATATTTTCTATCAATTTCTGGCTTGGTTCTTTTTACAATTTTATACAGAATTTGGTCAGAGAAGAAAGCTTTTTGTAGTTTGTAATTTCGGTAGGGAGTTGAAAGCGGTTTAACGAACTCATTAAAGACATATATCGAAGCATTTGCTTGGACAAACCAACAGTTTGCTTGTTGTGATTTTTCTTAATTGCCCGAACACAGGTACACTGCAGTTACGCGGAGCTCGAAAATACTGCCTACAAAAATCGTTGAAAAGTCTTTCGAACTAAAGGAAGAAGTCTGTGTCGAAAAAAGAAAAAAATTGTTTTCTAAACTTGTGCCAATTTTTGCACACAAACCATTTAAAAATCACTTGAGATTAAAACAAAAATTTGTAATTCGTCTATGAAATATAATTTTTTAATTGTATTTAGAAGAACAAAATCGAAATTTATTTTAAAAATAAATCACCTTGTAAATTGTTTCCCACGGAAGATCCGCTTTAAGCTTGATCACGTTTTAAGATCTCTCAAGTAGCGAGTGCCACCTTGATTTGGGCTCATCCAGACAAGACTCTTGACTTGAACTACAAATGAATGTGTGCTCTCATATTAGAGATATTCATTAGCATTTAAATGATTGCACAGGCGGATTAATGTGCGATTTGTATGCCAAAGCTATTTATATATCACACTCCATAAACAATGTTTGCAAACGACATTGAGGTAGTCATCCCTCCCTCCACTTGTTGGGCAATTACTCAACGTAATTACCCGTAAATTTGCTAAATGCGAAACAAAAAGAAGAATAGTGAAAACACAAATTGAAACAATAGCAAACAGCTGAGGCAATTGACACAAGAGCGTTGAACATTTATTTATAGAACAATTGACAGGCCACTCAAAATATATTTCCTTCCCCCGGCCAGCATGGCTTTTCAATCAAAATGTTGTGTGTGCGCTTCGTGTGGCTCGTGATCGGTGGCAGCTTTTCGGGCCACTTAAGCGCAATTTACTTGTACAATTTGTTTTCATTTTTAAACGATTTTATATTTTTATTGTCATTTAAATGATATTTCTCTTCTTTTCCTTCTGGTGAATGTGGCAACTCTGGTCGAAACAGGTTTATTTTAATGAAGTATTATGAAAAACAAATTTTATAAACGCTTTTTAATGTCAATGCGATGAGGGTATTAACATCAATCGATTGCCAGTTCTGAGTTCATTCATGCCAAATTGATAACAACACAAGCCAAGGAGATCCAAAACAAAGAGAGAGAGCGACAGAGAGAATATATGAAGTATTATTTAGTAAGCAGGAAATTTTTTAAATTTTGTTAAATATGATTCTACTTTAATTCTGAGCTTAAGTAACAATAATTTGCTTACTAAATAAATTGTGACCCTCGGGCAAAGAATACAACAATTTCATTTTCGTTTTGAGAAACTTTAGCTTACAACTCTGACCATTTAGGGTAGTTTTTTGCGCGGTGACAGCTCCTCACGATTAGTTGATTCCCAATCGCAATTAGTGTGTCATTATGATTGCAGATAAAACATTTAAATTGTGACTGGTATATAATATTAAGTGGCCTACAAAATTGAATAGCCATTGAAATGTATTTAGATAACAAATCCCCTCGCAATCGCTATGATTAATGCCCCCTCAACATGTACATTTTGCTTTTTTTTTATTTTTGCTCAATTTTTGTTCACTTTTATCCAAACTCGTGAATGTCTCCATTGCCTGTGCGCCTATCTGCTTGACATGACAGCCCCGCCTAAAACCTGCCCTCTGATAACACTTTACAAATTTATAGAAAAGCAAAAAAGAAAACAAAACTGGCACAAACAACTTCTTGACATATTTTTCTTTCTATGATCTTGTATTCATTCTGCTGTTGTCTTTGGCCACATTTAGAGACCGTAATTCAAATAGCATAAGAAAATCTAAAAATAAAACAAGTTAAGACACCGCATGGCCTGGGTAAGTTATAAACAAATTAAGAAACTATAAACGAGCGTGGCAGGTTTTCGGTTTTATGATGAAGAAGAACCTGATTGAGTGGGCTGATTAATCGAAGAGGAGGTGAGATATTTGTACTTTTTTTTTGTAAAGTGCAGAACCGGCTAAATTTTATGAAAATTTTAAGCAGCTTGTAAGCTTCCAAGTTAAAGGAAAGTAAATACGGTCCACCTTGCAAAGGGTTGTTGGAGTTCTTCATTATCAAATTTATGATATGATTTTGATGTGGCCAACTAAGGATAACAGATGCTTAACTGGCCCTCAAGAAGAAATTTTTTGTCCCCACACTAAAAAAATATACGCGTTAAATCTCGTGAAATGTATCACGCCTGTTCCCGTTTCCGAATCCGATTAGTCGGCATTGTTAAGAGTTGTGGGTTCTAAGGAACGATTAAAGAATTCGGTCGAATCTTTTTGCCATCCAGAGGATCGATTGAATGGTAATTGCGACGTTGGTGTTAAAAGATGAATAGCACAGTCGGTTTTCAGAAGCGAGAACATTTAAGAATTTTGGTTCCGCATGATTTGATCGAAATGGAACACGGGAACAGACCTGTATATCACTGTTTACAGCCAAAAAAAACAATTGGTTTCAAAACATTTTATACCCGCTTCTCGTAGAGTAAAATGTAGGGATGCCGGAAATAATATCGATAAATCGAAATATCCATATTTTTTTTAAAAGAAGATATATAATTGTCGAATATTTTTCCGAGGCGATACATTGGATATCGAATATATTTTGGTGATATTTTGTATTGATATTTTTGTTGGTTTCGGCCACAAAAAAATGAGGTTAATATATAAGTGTGCTCCCAATTACCGCATCCCAAAATTTTTAAGTTCTACGTCTTATACATAAAAATAAGTTTTTGTATCTGGTCGACCATACTGTTGTTTCAAGAACCTCCCATTTCAATCAGTAGTATGGATTGCGAATCAGCAGACAGCATTGCTGCGACTTCTTGGGAATTCCAAGTCAACATAAGTGTAAAAACCGACAGCAAGAGACAACGCAAAGTTGTTCAGAGTAAATTGTAAGTTTATCTGACACCAGAAAAGAAATCGTTCCTAAATCTCTATATTTTAAACGCAGTCAGAATGTAGTTTTTAAAAATAGTCAAATGACACCTTAATTATTGCAAAATCGACATAGATATTTTCTAAATATTGCCTTAAATTTGTAACTCACATTTATATTTTATGTATTTATTTATTATTAAAGTCAAACAAAGTCGACTTAGGAAGCCCAACAAAGAAAAACTAACAATATTACAAAATAAACAAATAACGATGGGGGAATTTTATTTGCCCGTCCAGCCAGCTTTGCCCCGATTCACAGCCAATTGTTGTCAGAGAAATTATTAGAGGTAGCAAAAACTTTAATTATATAGAGATTGAGAAGAGGGAAAAAACCAAAACCTATAGTTAAATAGGAACAAAGAAAAAAAAGTTTGTGTAATAATATTAAAATAAATCAGATATAGAGAACAAAAAAATAGAGGGAAGCTTACTTCGGCTCAACCGAAGTTTTTATAACCTTGTAGCATGATATATGCCTGCCAGCTATACGATATATTCATCCGATTTTATATTCCCTCGCAGCTGATTAAGTGTATAGAAATAAAGGTTTTTGAATGATTTTTATAAAACAATTTCATTTTCGCTTTGAACAATGATATTTGAGTGATTTCACTACATTTCACAAGCTTACTAATAGATGGTGATACCCTCTGCAAGGGTATAAAAAACAAAACAACCAAAAAATACTTGTAACAATATAATGTAGTAAAATTAGTGTAAAAATGGATTGATTCAACCAAGGAGATTTTTTCTGTGTAATTATGTGGAGGCCCAAATTTTGACTATTCATTATCATGTTGTTTCAACCAGAGGTCCGAAATATCTCACTAAAAATTAAAGTGTTGTAAAATAACCCTGTTATTTTTAGACACTTTGAAATATCTCTCAAACAGATAGAGTGATTTATTTTTTGAGTATAAGTGTTTCGCTCAGTGAAAGTGACTTATTTTTCGAGTGTAAGTGTTTATCTCAGTGAGAAACACATATATTCATTTTTTACTTTTTGAAAACGTTCGGAATTCGTAACAGGCCTGATATATTCATTTTTTCTGTTACGTGTTTTTCAATAACACTTATTAATAATAGTTATTATTGTGAGAAAAATATAAGTGTCTTTTTAGTCAAAGTCTTTGGAACAGACATTTTCAACATTGAATTTTATTTAGAGCGATAAGGGCATAAAATTAAAAATCGAAAACTTTAATTCTGCTCGCCAGAGGTCGTTACAAGAAATTTGTAAAGGAAGTTTGACCTTATGGGTGGAAAGACTGGAAAATCATATAAGGATCAATGTATAATCGCAGTTCACAGCTACAGAAGCTCCATGGTAATACAAGTGCCTAAGAAACTGCTTTTTAAAACCTCAAATGACCACACTCAATCAACAATGCGAATGCATTTTACAGTAATTAAAAAATGGCGCTCACACCCCGAAGAAATACGAATTCACGCAGAAATGCGAGTTTTATATATCACACCTTAAAATATCACATAAGTACATAGCCGTGATAATGACAATACTCAACCGAGATAAATACCATGGATGACCAATGGTAAAGAATATAGTCAAAATCATAAAGATTATTTCAAACCACTTTCTGCGTAAGACAAATCTTTTTATCGCTGAAAAATACCAAAGAGGACCAAAAATTTTAATAATGCCAAATAAACTCTACTCTCAACCAAGTGGAAAATCATGCAAGGATCAATGCATAAGCTCAATTCAATGATAAGAGACCTCCATAGACCATGGGAATAAAACCACATAACACTTAAAAAAAGCTTTTCAAGACCACAAATGACAGCACATAACTGCAAACATATGATTACGACAATACTAAACCACGATATATACCATGGATGATCATGTTTCCACTGATCTAAGAGCTATTTTTTTGGCAACAGGCGTCATTCTGAAGCTTAAGAAAATGGTCTCGATTTAAGGCGCCGACAAGCGCAAGCATACGTCGCAAAAGTGTAATTGCCGTACATAGTAGTAAGTTGAAACAACGAAATTCATGCTTATTGACGCACGGCGCCAGCTGGGCGCAGCAGGTACAGTGTGCGCGATCGAGAACCGCTTGGCACTGAAGCAGATGTTTGCAAATTAAAACATATGCAGTGTGTGTATCGTTTGCCGACCCGATTTTATCTGATAAGGTTGGTTTTTTACTGTTTTTGTTGTTGGATTGCTCCCAAACTTAAATTTCGTGACCACCGCTGGTATAAAACATTGTTCCCAATCACATCTACAAAGTAAATTATCATTACATAACTAATAGAGAAATTCCACTTATCTTTATTTACTTTGTGTTATTGTTATTGTTGTTAGTAATATTGAAAAACAGTTAAATTTTTCTCTCAACAATTTTCGGTAACAGAAAACACAAATTAAACAAAAATAAAAATTAAACTCAGTGAGAAACCGAAATTGCTTATGATTTTTGTGTTTCTTTCAGTGAGAAACACTTTGAAAATATGTGTTGAGAGTTATTCCGGACCTCTGGTTTCAACGATAAACATATAAACAACTTTTTGCCTTTAGATGATTCTAACAATTAGTCATACGAGACTTAACTTAAGAGTGCTTGGCTACTCTATAGAGACACTCAAAATCGTCTTACCAGGTATACATACTTTGCAGTTCAACTTTTGGGATATACAAAACTAAAGCTAACTAGGAGTTAAAAACTTGTAAATTTTGTGATTACCTTGCTACCAAATATTTGTAGTTTTCATTTTATTGTTATCAATGTAGCTCGGTAGCAAACCGATAAGGCCCATTCTGTTCTCTGACAAAAGGACAGGCATAACATGGTCAAGCATTTAGGCTGCTTTAGTCAACGCCCAAAGAAATCCACTTTTTACAAATATTTTGCTTAGCAACTTCTAAGAGCTTAACGCAAAATCCGTATGCCAAAGTTTAAAAAGCTTTTTAAATTACTTTTATTAGATGTTTAATTTTAAATTAGTTGATAAGTCAATATCATTATCATATTCAACTGCTCTCTCTATACTCGAGTTTGGATTAACTTGTGTAATTAGTAGTGGAAGCATACTATTAAACTAACAAGTTTAAGGCGGCACACTTTTTACTATACATTCTATATCTGCAATCCCCTCCCTCCCCTCGTTCTTAAAATAGCTTACTTATACAGTTAGCAATCGCTTTGAATTTCCCCCGATTGTAAATCAGTTCAGTCCAGACAGTTGATTAGCCAGCGATTAGATTTAATATATTTCCATAGAATTAGGGATGGAAAATGATGAAAACGAATTAATCAAATTCTAAAATCAAATTATTTTCTTCTTATTTTCCAGGGCTTGCTCCAGTTACCTTCATAATTTCCAAGTGGCGGCTGTTTTTCAAGTAAGCCGCCTGGATGCGTTTTTGCTTTGATAGGCTGTGCTTTGCCACAAAGCAGCGGCCAGCCACAAATCGCCCAAGCAACCACAACAACAACAACACCAATGCACCACAGAGCACCGCCACAGAGACAACAGATGCACCACAGCAACAACCTTCTCCACTGTCAGCTCCTCCTCCTCCGCCAGTTAGCAATCATTTCTATGCCGAATACCAGAAGCTGCAACCAGCGATAATCAATAGCGAGGCCAAGCCACCGGACATAGAACAGCCAGCCATCCCAGCAGCAACAGCAACAGCAGCAGCAGCACCCCCCACACCTCCCCCTCCCGTACTTGCACTCACACAGTTTCGTCTATATAGGCGTCATAGCAGCGTCGAAGATCAGCGCACGACAACCAAATCTCCGACGACAACGCCGACGATCCGAAGAGCAGCCAGCATGCAGCAGGAACCGAATGCCAACTATCATCAGTTTCCCAGCGACTTGGGGCTGATCAACAACAACGCTGGAGCCGTTATCGGCAACAACAATAATCAGAATCAACTCTTGGGCAGTGGATTTGTCACTTTACCCGCTGCCAATTTGGGTCTGTTGGGTCTGGAGCATACTGCGGCGGGCTTACGTCTAATTCCAGCCCCACCATCCCATACAGATGTGTTGACGCACACCCTAATTTATGGTACTCCACCCTCGGGTGCGCCACAATTGCACACGGATCCACGTAGTCTGCTGCATCAGCAGGAATTGCAATTGCAGCAGCGTTATCAACAATTACAGCAACTGCAGGCCCAAACCCAGGGTATATACACGGCAACCGGAAGTCCTGTGTTATATCATCAGCAGCCTAGTGGCGGGAATAGCAATAATTGCAGCCAACCCGTAGCCATACCGGGAGCACCGTGTCATTCACCCACTCAACTGCAGGCGCCCCCCAATTCCTTGGCGTTGTCTCAACAAATGCAGGGATTACGGATTTCGGGCTGTCCGCCCTCTACAGGCTCGGCCACACCCTCACCAGTGGGTCTTGTAGATCCCTCAGTCAACACCTACATAGCCGCTACACAGCAGGAGGAACGCTTTATACAGATCATACAGGCCAAAGATCTGAAAATACAGGAAATGCAAAGAGCTCTTCAGTTCAAGGATAATGAAATTGCTGAACTCAAATCGCATTTGGACAAGTTTCAAAGTGTATTCCCCTTTAGTCGGAGTAGTGCAGCGGGCTGTGCGGGCGCGGGAACCGGAGCTGGTGGTGGGGGACCAAGTACAGCGACGGGAGCTACCCGCAAGTCGGGACAAACATTTCAGCGACAACGTGCTCAGGGTATATCAGCGGAACCGCAGAGCGAATCATCCGTGCTGTTGGAGCATGTCAGTTTTCCCAAATATGATAAGGATGAGCGGTGAGTAATGAAAATCAGAATAACACAGTCTACTTGGGAGAAGTGAGATTGTTTTTGAATGGCAATTGATTTGATCTTGTATATATATATTGTACACAATGTAGGAATAATTGTTGGGTAGAATTGCTAATTGCTGATTGCTTATACCTTTTTACTTAGTTCTCACTTTGATGCTCAGTTGGTTTCTTCTTACACTCTCTTTTTTTTCTTCTGTAACTATTAATTTTGCTCAGTTTCTCACTTCTGAGTCTACCTAGATTGTTAAGTGCTTCCAGTGTAACTTCGTTTGATTCTAATATAATTTTCCATATTTACACAATATCTCGATGAAATCAATCACCTTAAAGAGTCGATAAATCAAGTTTGTTTTCTCAGTGGCAATTTTGGGTCAGGGGAGCCCACAGTCTATGAACATAGCGTGCACACGTAGATGTTTTGCGCATAGCACTAGCCGAGCGTATAGGCGCATACGCAAATCACTATTCAATAGCAACAACAACTTCGCATGTTTTTCTCTTCTTTTTCTCTGCTCTATGCCTGTTGAAAAATCTAACGCAACAATAATTAGGTATGCGTCGGTTTCAACGTCGATTTTGTTGATTCGTATGTATCACACAGCCACGACCACACACAACAGTCAGTTTTATCTTTCTATTTCTTGTGGTTTTTGATGTTTCAGAAATATTTTATTCATTTGTATCGGTAACTATGCTGCCGAATGCTAGCTCTGGGTACCTCAGGAGTAGATGGTAAGGCATACCATACTTACTGAATATGACCTCGAGCCAGCTTAAACTTTCTGGTTCAACATAACATATGTTTTATTTTGATTGTATTGGGATACGTTATGTAAGAAATTGCCCCTTACATTTTGACTTCTTCCAATTCTGGTAGCAATTTATTTTTGGCTTAAATTGCATTAATTAAAAGCATTTTCTAGCTCTTCGTCATAATTTACCAAATTATTTGTGAACTAAGCGATAGCGATCGATTCCGACTGATAATTTGCGGATAACTAGAACTGTATCGCCTGAACCTATTCAAGTGACTGAAGAAAATGCTGTACATTTGAAAAAGAATAAATTCAAAGCATACTTCGAAATCTCCCACATTAAAGGCACATTAACGGGGGTGCCACAGAAATCTCTAGAGATTTTGCCGACGGTTGGTTTGTAAATCGCTCAAAAAATTCGTTGGTGCCACAGAACTTCTAGAGATTTCATTTTCTAATTAGAAAATATAGTTGGAACACCAGATGTTCCAATTGATGTTCCATCTCTAAAGTCAGGGCTGAATAAAAATTTGCCTTTTTTTGGATGTCGGTTAATTTAATGATTAACTGATAATTTTTGATTGTGTTATATGTTTTATGATGCATTTTTAAATAATAATTCAATTTTAAGTTGCATTCTCCACCAATATAATGCAAAATTTAAAAATTTGTTGGCGCCAAACATGAGGAATTAGTTTCCAGCCCTTAATCCGCTAGCTGTAGAGGGCGCCACTTCGACAAAAGGCGCTAGTGAGAAAAGAGCTTTGCAAAATCTCTTAACAAAACATTAGAGGTTTGAAACCAACCAATAGAGATTTCTGTGGATTGGAATTCGGTTGGAATTTGGTTGGAAGAGGTTTCTGTGCACACCCGTAAAACCCTATTTAAAAAATAAAGACAGCTATTAACTTCCACTGGATTGGTAAATGGATACAATAATCAATCGTGACATGCTGAACCTATTCAAGTGAAGTGTAGAGTCACCTGGTGTGTAGATAGCAGGCATTCTGTTATATCCAAGCAAGCTGCTCTTTGCACTTAATAGAAGTTGTTTACCATCTAAGCCCTGGTGGTCGGACTACTCGTGTCGAACCGAAGTGTTGGCTGTGTGAATCGGTGAGCACAGAACATCAAGTGAGTCGCCTGTCTACATTCATGCAACCAGCTCAAGCACATTTTTTGTCCTTTTAAATTTTTTTTTATCCGTTAAATGTTGCCAAACATTGCAAGAGAAACGAACCTAAGTTTGGGACGCTTTTTCAGAGGTATTTACTTCTCAGATATCGCCAGTGAAACATACATAAACACGCCTGAATAAAGCATGCAACATCGCTTGTACCTAACTTCCGTGGATTTTGTCTGTTCTAATAGAGATATTTAGAAAAAAAGACTGTGGGAGGCTTAATGCGGGGAGATTTTGTGTGGGAGGGTTTGCCAAAATGGTACCACCCTGTATTAAAAATATATATTCTTTCAAAATGGTTGTTTTCGTTTATTTATAAAAACAATTTCGTATTTAGCCTGTTTTTTCTCTCTTTCATATATTTCAAACCCCTTTGGGACTCGCATTCAATGAAGATACCCGTCGACCGGTTGCTATTTATCGTTCATAAAATTTTATTTATTTATTGTTCTATTTGCATTTATTATTCTCTCTACACGTAGCAAGTTCTCTGGAAGGGGGACCCCCTGCCGACCGATTTTGAACTCCAAATGCAACTCAAATGCAATTTTCGCACAATTTTCTGGCATTATTTATTAGATGGCCCCGTTGAAAGCCACCAAAAGCCACCAAAAACCGACAGTTGCCTCGTGTAAATGTGGCCACAAAAGACATGGACAACTGACTCGACCAAGTCGTATGCGGACCAGCCAGGCCTACGGCGTTTTTGATTTATGCCATGCAAGTGTCAAAAAATGTCCTGTTGCACACACGCGTCGCCAGCGGCGACATAGATTTTGGCCAGAGATAGAGTATAGTGTAGACAGAGTCCCCATTAAAAAGTTTAAATTGTGGGCCACAATTTGATTTCAATTTGCCTTAGATTTTCAGTGATTGTGTCAAATATATTTTCCTCCTCTTTCCACGTGTCGCTAACTTTTTGTCTACGGGAAATATCGCAAACGCTGAATAAATATTTATGCTCTTATGTTTTTCACCCCGCCAGCAGCAGCAAACAAACTCTGGTGGCTTCCAGTAGCAATGTGTGAAAAGTGTAAAGTCGACAGATTGGTTGGCCAACACACAACCCACGCATTTTCACAGAACAAATTCTTTTTGTTTCTTTTTTATAGAGAAATTATTAAAAAATATACGAAATGACGCAATGAAGCGTGCGCTTTTTGGCTACCAGAGAAGATTTTGTTTGTTTGTGGTTTTATTAGAGCCAAATGACACTGTCCAAGGCCATTTTCGTGGGAAGCGCACTGAACTTGCGACTGTCAGCGCACATTTTAATAAATGCATTTTGCGACAGGGCGATGCTAGGTGAAAATGATTATGATCGCTTTAATGACGCTAATGGTGATCAATATTGGCAGGGCTAAATATATATTTTTGTTCTGTAGAATCTATAAAGAACAGCTGATCAGACAGTCTTAATCAGTTCGGATTCTAAATTTTTAAATCTTTAATGGTTTAGTTTAGATCAGGTGTGCCAGTCGCTTGGGAATTGGCACTGGTTCGCATCAGTGTTGCCATTTTAGCTATTTAGTTGCTAAGTCGGGCAAATTTGAAAGTTCGAAATGCTATTCAATTTTGTAAAATGTAATTTGCTATAAATCTTTAAAATTTTCGCTGAAATTGTTATATTTACACTTCGACTTTAGCATTTTACCATTGATTCAGCGTTAAGTATTAAGTGTGTACACTTTAATTTTAAATTGAAATCACTATTTTTAATTTTGTAAAATAAGTTTCTTGACCAAATATTTTGCTCTGATCCAGAGCAGGAGTCTCGAAAGAGAACCATCACCAGTTGGGGCTCAACGTCTAAGCAAAACGTCGAATTCGATTGAATTGAATCTACCTAAATAGTTGAGACCGCCTGTAACTCTTAAGTTCGATGACTCATATCATAGAACTATGAATAAAGACATTACTACACAGGAAAAAATACAAAAACATTGGACTCTAGATGAGCACAATCGTTACCAAAAAAAAAGGGCATGAACGGGGTTTCTTATATGTAGTACAAAGTTCTCACTACAAGAACATTTTTTCTCCAATAAAGTTGAACCTTCATTATGTCAAGAACATTAATAAGATTTGCCCTTTTAAAATTTTAGAACATTTCGTTCTCGTTATGAGTTGACTGCAACTCATTTTATGAACAGGTTTTTTTCTATTCCCGAGTTTTTACGCCCAGCATTCAGAGCTGAACACATTTCGCTCTTCACACCGACACGACCCGAACGCATGCCGAGGCATATGCCAAGAGAGCAAACAGTTATCCAGTCACTGGTCAGTGTTTGATGAAGTAGTAGTTCAGCTCTTCTTTGCGTCACATTATTTAAGTTTGAATGAAGTTTTCAAATTTTTGTTCAGAACCGATCCGTTTTAAGTTTTTTGTGCCCCGGTTCAGGTTCGGCGCGCCCCCAAAACCCTGAAAATTCCTATTACAGGTTTTCAGCCCTCATTATAAGTTTTTTAGTGTTAACTACTTTAAAAATGTTTGTTTGTTTAGCCGGCTCAAGGTCAACGGTTACTTAACGTTCAATAATCAACACAAATCAACAGAGATTAATTATAACATTTTTGGATAGCATTGGTTTGATCTTACAGTACTGTTTCGGGCATCTCCCATTCTTCTCATCAGCAGACTTTGCTTTTTTTTAGGGGGGTGAAATCTCTAAAGATTTCCCCGACGGTTGGTTTGCAAATCTCTCGAAAAATCAGGCGATGTCACAGAACGAGAGATTTAACTTTCTTATTAGAAAATCTACACAAACTCATCCAGTTAAAGTTTAATCTTTAAATACAGGGCTGACTCTTTCGCAAAAAAATTTGCTTGTATTGGTTATGGGTTAATTTGATGTTTTATGTTTTATGATATTTTTGAATTATAATTCAAATTTAAGCCATATTTTCGAAAATAGGAATGGAAAAGACTTGGTCGGCGAAAATTACACAGTTTCTAGGTAAAACTAAATGGAAGAGTTTCGGATATCCCTTTACTTTTTGATTTTTGAAAACGCCTAATTAAATAAAAATTGAATAACTTTTGCTAATAAATTATATTTCAATCTTCATACTAATTTTTTGTCAAATTTGTAGAGTAAATGCTAATTACAAAGATATCGATTATTTTGATTCATTTTTATCGAAAATTTAAACAAGCCGATAATTGCACCGTTATTTTAATTAAGAAACCATTTTTTTTTAAATTCTATCTCTCTTGGATTATGTAATCTAATCTTTTATGTTTTAAATTTGTAGAAAAAATTGTGTGTAAAGGGCTATCTCCGCACCGCCTGCCCCAATTTGCATGCGGTTAAATGACAGCCAAAGTATGCGGCATGGTTTTTATAAAAAAAATTTACTTTTCTGTAAATAGGTTCCTCAAAAATTAAAAACTAATCAAAAGAAACTCAAATTTAGGCCAATTTCGTATGTTTGTATGCCTATTTTATTTCATTTTGTATCATTCTGTAGAACGCAACATTTTATGATAGACAAATTAAACAGAAGAAGTTATCAGTATTTATCTAAAAATTGAGCAATATGAGTTTTACCGCTCAAATGGTATTTGAAATTTCTATGGTCCGTTTTGTTCCGCCGTTTGGGTGCACAGTATTCCTCTCGCGTGAGAAATCAACAAAAGTCACCCATCATGGTTTCATCCCAAAATCCTTGTCATCGGCGTTCCATAATCTTTATATCCTGGTGAAATAGTTCTCCATGCCGAGGTTGTCAGGAAAGAAATCCAACTGAGAATCCAAAAAACGATTTTTCAACGACATTTGTAATACAGCGTTTGAACATAATGAAAACTTTAACATAATGTACAAACTTTACCTATTTTCGCATAAATTCTTATTAAATGTGCGACGACTTCTTTGTAGTTAGGACTTTTTAAATTTCCAACAAATGAAGCGACAACACAACGAAACAAATTCCATGCGTCCACCTCATCCTTGGGTTGCCATTAAATTTAGAGTCCTTCAAAAGTATTTTAATTTGCGGCCCAACAAACACACACTCTTTGATATTTGCCTCCGATAGGCTGTACAACTTGCTCTTCAAATATGCAAATGCATCACGGTCTTTTGTAAAGTAAAGTAAAGCCTTCACAAAATTTTTAAACAAATCCAGTTTTATATGGAAGCTCGAACTAAAGTTCTTTTCTTGGCCAACTGTGTAATTCGTTTGGTCCGGCCATTCTTTTCAGTAATGCTCGTGGCGTGCTCGACTTTCCTATTTTCACAAAATTCACATGTGTTTAGTTTATCCTTGATGCAATCGTGAAACTACGTTGAAACCTAAAACTACGAATAATCCTAAAAAAATTGCCAGTAAAAATTTTTGAAATCGATTTTTGAGATCACCAAATAAAAAATTGTTTTAGTTGAAATGGGTCTTTTTGCCTGTAAACTAGAGTTATTTTTATTAAATCTCTTGTTGTTCCGTGGATGCTGCTAGTAGCTGGAGAATCTGTCAAGTGATCGCATTTATCAGGGTCAAGAGATCCCTTGTTTGTAAAGAACGACTATAGTGCCTCTTGGGAAGGGATACCCTGCCTGTTTTTATTACAAACAATACGGCGATCCTTTAGAATAGTTACATTATGTTTCTTAATACATAAACATTTTTTTTTTAATTTTACCATTATCAATTTTATTAAGACACTTTTTATTTATTTTTAGCAATTTTTTTTTGATGTGAAACATCTATAATTTCGGTACGGAAGATTTCAGTAGAAGTAAAATTTGATTTCAGCGTCACGTGACGCTATGAAGGAGTGGGAAAGAGGTGGAAAGAGGGGTTTAGTGACTTAACAGTGACTAATCTGTGACTTAACAGTGACTAAACAGTGACTAATCTGTGACTAAACAGTGATAAAAGAGTGACTAAACGGTGACTTAGTAAAATTTGATTTCAGCGTCACGTGACGCTATGAAGAAGGGGGGAAGAGGTGGAATGAGGGGTTTAGTGACTTAACAGTGACTAATCTGTGACTTAACAGTGACTAAACAGTGATAAAAGAGTGACTAAACGGTGACTTAACAGTGACTAAACAGTGACTAATGTGTGACTTAACAGTGAATAAACAATGACTAAACAGTGACTAATCTGTGACTAAAGAGTGACTAAACAATGGTTTTCTCAGTGAATCTGAGCAGTAACAAAACAGTGACTAAACAGTGACTGAACAGTGACTAAACAGTGACTAAACAGCAACTAAACAGTAATCTTACAGTGGCTAAACAGCGACTGAACAGTGACTGAACAGTGACTAAACAGTCACTAAACAGTGATCTTACAGTGACTGAAAAGCGACTGCATAGTGACTGAACAGTGACTGAACAGTGATTAAACAGTGACTGAGCAGTGACTAAACAATGAAAAAACAGTAATTTAACAGGTTCTGAACAGTGACTGAACAGTTTATTTACAGTGACTTAACAGTGTTTTAAACGGTGCTTTTTAGGGCGTTATTTGGTACTTGAACTACCTCTTAGTTTTCTTCTTTTGACAGATTGCCATTGCTGATTTATATACAATTGAAAGAGCTTGTGATTTTGATATATGGCCCTGGAATATAGCATCATTTTTCACATCAAAGCCTAGTGAGTGTTAACGACACTTTTTTTTTTTTTTTAATTTTGTTTCTTTTATTATAAAATATATTATTTTTTTTTTTTGAAAGTTCAAAAAGAATCAGAGCTAGCAGATGAATTGTATTTGTCTTCTTCTATTCAATGTTCAGTGTAAAAACTTTTTTTTTAGCAGACAACGCGAAATGGTTGAGCAAATGTTGCTAGCTCTAGTTTTGAGAATACAACTGCTAAAATCGAGAAACACTTTTACTAAAACTTTTGATCATTCTGAATTAAATAAAAGTTACCCTTTATTTAGAATTCTTTTGTAATAACCAAAAATTATCGTTTGGAACACTGTCACCGTCTAGAGGTTAAAATTTTAAACGCCGATCTCATTGAAAATTATGACAGGAATCAAGTCGAATGAAGTATAACTCATTTCCATCATTATTAATAGAAAATCTAGATTCTACCATTAAGCAGGCTGTCTGTATAGCTCTTTTGAAAACTCTATGTGGGTCAACATCCTCAATAATATTAACAAAAATTTATTAATTGCCTCCATTAAATAATAAAAATTTGCATTTATCAACAGTCCATTTATATGCCGATCATAAAACAAAGTCTTTATGATTGAAGCCCACCCATAAATGTGGCGTTTATTGCCTTTCTCTTAAAGACTATATCTCTAGTTCACATCGCATATATCATACGTATCTGACAGTTTATTGTCAACTGCTTTTAGCTGTTGCTAATAACTAACTATTTGCACTTTCAATTGTGAACGCACCCGCAACTGTGTATGTCAGAGAGATCTCTTTGGGGAATTGTGGCAAAAAGAGGTGCAGCCTGTCTCCTTGGCACACATAAAATCAAATTTACGCACAAATATAGTCATATAAATGGTTATAGCTTCCGACAATTGCCCAGACAACTGGAACTGGAACTGAAACACGGCTCGGCCCGTAGGTCTAATTGAAGCTATTAATTGTTGTTGGCTTTTTACGCAAAAAGCGCCGCGGGACAACGCACTGCACACGTACACCTATCGAACTTGTTTGGAAATCTAATATTGTGGTGCAAAAATGGTCGCTTCCTAGACTCTCGATCGTGACTTGAATATCGTTTACTTGCTTTTATTAATTTTTTTAATTGTAAGTTTTATGCGCCAGGCCAAAAATAAATGCATACACCACCTGCCGACAAACTGGCACCACAGGTGGCAGCGCCGGCGCTGTTCATGTCCAAAACAACCCACTCCAGTTGAACTCATCATCATCTCTGTTATGTATTTTTTTTTTTTGTGGGGCAATCTGGTAGCTTGATTTTCTCACTAATAGTAAGTGCCTGGGCATGCGCAGTGTCTATTACAAATTGGGTGACTGGAGTAGACCAACCCCCCACCCGATTGACGACAGCCAAACTACGCCTTAATGTGATTATGCACTTAGACAAATCGGATGAAGGTATTACGATCGTGTATGGGTCTAACTGAAAACTGATCGAATACGCTTTGCCTAAACACGTTCATCTCAAAGAGTTGGGTATTTGAAAGCAGGATTAGGAAAAAAAGCAAGCGCGGACAGACTAAAAACAGATCAAGAACGCATTATTAAACGAGTGGACTAAGCAAAGCTTATTGGAACCGATCAAGCACATATGGTTCAAGTACTTTTGTCTGAAATAGATAGGTACTCAATCAAAAGCGAGACACGAAACAGATCGTAAAGATAATGCTCAAAGACTATCTCGATCGAGTATTCACCACTTAATCACCATGGTCTTATATAACCGAAAAATTGAAACCACATCGAGTACGCACTGCTGAATCACATTTAGTTGAAGTATTCGAGCTGGAAGCCGATCGAGAACGCAGTAAAAATTTGCTCTAAGACATAGAGAACAATTCAATAGCGCTGAAATATGTAACCAAAAAAACAGAGTTTAAAATTGGCCGCTCTTGAGCAGCTGCTATCAGCTGAAAAAGCCAAAAACCCACCGAAAATATAACAATTTTTTCCTACCAAGAAAATTTAATTTTCGCCAAGTGTAGCTTTAATTAATCGGCCCAGCTTTGTCTGTCTCTGTGGCCTGGGCTAGTTGTCAAATTCGCTGACAGATAAAGTCATTTGACATTTACAGGCATTGGCAACATAGCTCCCTCCCCCATTTAACCCCCCCTCCTCATGAATGCGGCAAAGCATACAATTTTCAAATTTGTATTAATTTCATATCGGTCGATTGGGCTGCATGCCAAAAAAAAACCAAACAACAGCGGCAACTTGTTGCGTTTTCATGTAAGCCAAACTGGCAAACCAGATAAAACGATTTATATGTGTCAGCCTTAAAATTAATTGGCCTTACCCCAAGCCAAGCTCATAATTCTTAGGTAAAGTCAAAGCCAAAGCTTATGGCTCATTTTCCGAATTCAATGCAATTTTTGGCAACTAATTTAATTTCCATTTTGTACTTCCACAGCTCCCGTGAACTTATCAAAGCTGCCATTTTGGATAATGATTTCATGAAGAATTTGGACTTGACGCAAATACGGGAAATTGTTGATTGCATGTATCCGGTTAAATATCCAGCTAAGAATCTGATCATCAAGGAGGGAGATGTGGGCAGCATTGTGTATGTGATGGAAGGTAAGTTTGATGTCAATACCATTTAAGAAATTAGCACATTCAAATAGTGAACTAGAGGTTAAACAGATTAAGTTGTCCGATCTTATTACTAGGGAACCTCAATTGTATTTGCAGGTTTAGGATTAAGTATTTTCAGTAATAGTAAGTAAGTTTTGACCAAAATTCCATTTTTTACAAAAGGTTTGGTTTGCGGTTTTTAAATAATAAGAAAGTTTGAGATTTCTATAAGTATTGTACTACTTATTAAATTATGATGATTTTTCTTCAAATACTCTAGTTAATAAAATCTTATGCTATTCTGTTAATCAATTTTCTTGCTTACAATTAAAACATATATCCCCAATACATGTCCTTCTGTCTTCCTGTATTGCCTATCAAGCGCATCGCGTTTTCTTAAAACTATAACCTCGGTTCGATCGAGTTTAGGAAATAAAATACCGAAAAAATTATAATAAACAGCTCGTGTGGCATCACAACGGAGATTAGTAAAACTTCACACAGTTCGTGTTTCGCTACAACAGAGTTGGGTAGTACTTCCTCAGTTCGTGTTTTGCTTCAACATCGGCTTCAATGGGTAGTTCACATAATTCACTGCATCGATAGGTAGTACTTTACTCAGTTCGTGTGGAGCTACAGCGGCGATGAGTAGTTATTCACACAGTTCTTGTGGTGCCTCATATGGAAAAGATATTATAATAATATCTTTTTCCAATTAAAATGATAATCTTTTTGGAGGGGTTGTCGATTTCCACTTTGAATCATCAAAATGATTTCTGTGAAGGGGGATATCATGGCCGCCAGTTCAAAACACGTGGTTTCGATATAAATGCGATTAAAGTTTAGAGTAATTTGAAAATTCCTTGTTTTATCGAAGACTTAAAATTTGGTCTACAAAATAGCCCCTGTAATTTTTCAAAAGTATTTCCTTTTTTTTAGTTTTTGAGGATTTTTTTTTTCAAAATTTGTTGCAAATTCGTTTTTAAGTATTGTGCACTCTTTGTTCAATTTTTGTAATTTTGAAACCATCTGAAAACAAAAATATGGGTTTTTTGATGCGTTCTACGAGGCGATCCAATTTCGGAGTTCTTCAAAAGAGCGAAAATGCTGACCCTCAAGGGCATAAGTCATCGACAAAAACAAATAGTAGTCGGAAGTAGCAATGTCTGGGCTATACGGTAGGTGGAGTAAGACTTTCGATTTCCTCCTTGTGGTGTGGTGTATTTCTGTCTTAAAGTTATGTGCAAGCATAACGTGACCTCGAGCCAGCAAAAACTTGAAAGATATATTATCATAAAGCTCATAAAAGCATACACATACGTTTCAAAGTATGTAAGCCGCGCCTTCTCATGTTGCAAAATTATCTTGTTGTGCCTTTGCTCGTATTCTGGCCGTTTTTGCTTCAATTTTCGGCTAAAACGCATCAATTGAGTTTAGTAGAGTTGCCCTGTCATAGTTTCACACGGTTGCAGCAGCTTATAGTACACCTCTTCTAATTGATCCCATCAAATACAGAGCATAACCTTGACACCGTGAGTGTTCGGCTTTGGCGTCGATTTTGGTGTAAGGCGTAAGTCGCTTGGGATTATCGTTATAAACCAATTCTTTATCACCAGTCACAATACGAAATTCCTTTCTTTTTTGCTGAAAAGTAAACTTTCCCGCAAAAAGGCTCTCAACAAAATTATGCATACGTTATAAAAAAGGCTTATCGACCAGGGAATCCTAGCAAAGAGAAACTAACAAAATTACATAATAAACTAATAACGACTGGGGAATTTTAATTGCTCGTCCGGCTAGCTTTGCCCCGATTCACAGTCAGAGACGTTATTAGAACTATACTGTTTTGCACTTCAACGAAATGACACATGCTAAAAAAGAATGCCTAATGATGAGGCTTCAAAGTGCAGTTGGTTGCAACATTGTCCGATTCGATTTGATACTAGTAACGCCATCTTCAACTTCCCACAGTTCTTGTGGGACAGAGTACATTACAAAGCACATTTCAATCGGTCTTTTTCACTTGTTTAGAGTGGTTATAGTTAGACAACGAAATTTCTTCATATTTTTTGCGTGTGTCTGCACGGCCAAAAGAAACATTCGGGCATTCCTGATCTAAAGGATTTAAAGGTGCTTTGATCAGTCAGAAAACTGAATTATCGATAGTTTGTTTGTATAAAAAACAGAGATTAAAACCGAAACGAATAACGGTTTGGGTTACGGTTACTGTTTTGTCCCATCGTTTTTTTCCGGTTACGGTTATATAACGGTTGTGGAATGTCGGTTACGGTACTGGTTACGGTTATTAATCTCATTCTGTTTCGGGTTTGGGTTACGGTTACGGTTATTAGTATAAAATATTAATTTGACAATTCATGCAGACAAAAGTAGGGACTCATTATAAATTCTACTCCTGAAAACAAACGCTCCACACTAATTTGCGTGGGTGGTACTGCTAGCAAAACTTTTGATAATTTAAAAAGATCAGGAAATATTGTTTAATTTTTTCCCACTGTTCCAATATGTGTACTCTGCCAAGCCATATTTTTTTCCTATAGAAACATATTTTTAATGAAGACGTCCGATTATTTTTAATGAGAACTATCGGAAATTTCCGACCAACTTGGATTTGGACTGTTTTCCCCTGTTAATTCCCTAATAATTTAATACAGTTAATTTTCTGCTCGGCAGATAAAGACACATTATGTCTCGGATCAAGAAATATTGCACATGGGTAAGCATCATTCTCGAACAGACTTGGTTCTCTAAACTCTAATTTGTGAGACTATAGTTTGGTCAATGCTGAGTTGTTTTGGATTTCAAATTAACATTGAATCCAGATAGAATCAGAATTAGCTGATGTCAAATTTGAGCCGAAGTCGTACATTTTTTGATCGGTTAAACTAGCCAGCATCCAGTGTAATATCACATACATATGTATATGGAAAGATGAGGAGAGTAAAGATTTTGGTTAGCTGCACTCACTCTTTCTCGTTCGCTCTCTTTTCTTTGTGGCCGTCAGCAATAGTGCGGCGCAATGTATATATGTCAAATGTTCATTGTGCATACATCAAATTTCCTTCAGAGCCGGCCATGCATAACTGAGTGTCAGAGAGAGAGAAGGGCATATTTTTCTGTCCTCTCCATTTGGCTTGCCCAGGTCTAGACCAAAGCCGGCCAGCCATAGCTACCAGGGGCCGAAGTCACTCATGTTTTTATGCAAACGCGAACTTATGGTTGTGTGAATCGGTGAACACGGAATTGCATGAAAGTTGTAGTCTGTAGTCTGGAGAGAGCTCGCTTGCTTACAAACACAAGCACACTTTCTGTCCTCTACATTATCCCGGCACTGATTTACGTTTATCGAATTTTGTATTAGTAGAGGAACACCGATATTAACCCGTATATTTGTTTCTGTTTCGGTTTTGATAACCGGTTTTGGTAATAAAGGTTATAAGGTTACGGTTAGAAGAAAAACATTTTTTTCGGTTACGGTTACGGTTTCTGTTACAAATTTTAAAGTGTTTTTAGTGGTTAAGGGTTACGGTTTCGGTTACGGTTTTAATCTCTGATAAAAAATAATGATCACTGATGAGGGTTACAAAACATTACTAAATATGCACATGATCGCTTTTTGGTTGAAGAATTTCTAGCTTCTTAATTTTGTTACGGTAGAGATTGAAATTTTTTGTGAATTTTTCCTTTTCGACTACTTTATACCTTAAATCGGACTTCTAAATCCTAAATATTCGAGTAGCAAATGGGGATTGCCAAAAATAGTTTTGATTTATCAACCTACATTTCTTCACACATTTAAGGTTTTTGTGGTCCTCTAAAGTATGCTTCTTAAAGCTTTTTTCAAATTTGCTTACAGCCCACAAGTATGCAATAAATATTGAGTAGACAGTTTTCCGCTCACTCTTCCCTCCCTCCTAGCAATCACGCTGCCCACCTTTTAGCCACAGATCGTGCAACCCGTTGTGGCAGATAAATATCCCAACCTCTGCACGTGTGCCTTGGCAGAATTCTGTTTGGGGCACACCCTCGCCTCCGCTGCCAAATGTCAGCGTTGGAAGACAATGCTTTATGAGTTTTCCTTACGGTTTGGCACGTATTTTTATGTATTTGCTGGGTGTGCTGGTACCTAATTGTTGTTTAAGAAATATTTGCTTGTATTTGGTTTGCGGTCGCTGAGGTCTACCACCGGTTTCTACAAGTTTATTGTGGCTTTTCGTGTTAATTTAGTCGACGATTTAATTTACGTACGTGTATTAACATTAGCATTTGAATTGCGTCAGAGGGAGAGCAGCGAAAATATAATAATAATAAACTCTATACTTTCGCGAGACACCGATCATGCAACAGCATTCGCTTCCTTAATCCGCACTTGAAAGCGCCGGCTGTACCAGTATACTCCTACCCCGCGATACAAACGCTAAAACAGATGTCACGGCAGCTGTGTCAGGTCTCAGATTGCAAACTCTCTTTTCCTCTTTCTCTCTCGTTGATGCGTATGACAAAAATCTCTTCAACAGATGTGATAAATGCTTAGGCCATAGTGGCTTGTCACATACTCTACACATTTTGAAGATAAATAAGCTGGCACGTAAAGGTGTGACTGCTTAATTTAGTCTAACTTGAAAAGTGACGTCCAAATTTCAGATAAGAAAATTTATAAGAAAAAAAACTAATCTATTTGATTAGACAAAACTCTCCAACATTAAAATATGATTGGGTGTGACTTGCTTTGTTAGAATATTTAAAATTGTATTGTTATATTTAAAGAGTTTATTAATTGCTTAATCAAAAATATTACTCAAAATTAAATTGATTACGTTTTAGTAAGAACTAATGCTATGCTAGAGATAAGAAAAATTAATGCTCAGGGAAAAAAACCTATTCAGAAAATAGCCTTAAACTTCAAATAAGCACTAGTGCTCGGAATGTTCACAATGTGACTGTTTTCGTGACCTCTTTGAATATCAATAATAGAACTTTTAGCAGGCTCCAGGTCACACACACCACAAGCTTTTAAAGCAATGCTCGCATGGGGTAAGGTAAGGTAAAAGGTAAAATTGGCTATACAGCTCCTCCAACGGGGCCAAGCCAAGCTTCTCTCAATCTCTTGGCGTGTGTGCTTTAAATTTTTCGCACAAGAGAAAGGGACCTACAGTTTAACGCCGGATCCGAACGGCAAAGTTTGAGAAATTGCTTTTTCATGGCTAGTTACTTCACAGCTGGCGCCACTAAGCTGGTGAAGGTGACCGTATGTGTAAAAGCCAGTTTCTAAAGAAAAAAAAAACTTTTATTATTAGATGCTCAGAGGCTGGATCGAACCCACGACCTCCCGCCCAGCAGTCCAGCACACTAACCGCTGGGCCACAGACGGCCACATGGCGGCTCGCATGGGGTAGCTTTTGCTTACCTGCTGAAGACACACAAAGACTGCTGATAATTGAGTCGTGGTGATTCATAAAGAAGCTTTATAGTCAACCAAAATCTTTTGTGATGTGTATGTCTGCCTATTTTTAGAAAAGTTATGATCAAAAACATGATCAAACACAATGTTGTTAAAATGATTAAAGTTGTACTTAACTCAATAGTATAGGTAGCAGTTAGGCGTAATGCTACAAAAGTAGGGAATAGCGGAACGTGAAAGTATGCCATTTCATACAGTGTTCGATAAGTGCAAGAAGCTCCAGGGTTTGACAATTTTTTTTTTTATTTTTTTCGAAAGACTTAAATTAACCAAGTCGAGTGGAGTAGTTTATTGGTCGTTGAAGTTGTTGTACAGCGTTATCTTTGACACTATGGGAATATAAGCCAAGCAGCAGCATATCCCTTCCAATCCAAATAGATATGGGCCGGTTCCCCATTCCAAAGCTCCCAAATGTGAGGATCCGCTTATGAACTTATCACAAATCAATCAAATTTTTTCCAATTTTTCTTGAAAACGGAACATTATCGACTGAAATGAAGTAGTTTTTCCCTATGTGTGTAAATCAAAGAAAAGGGTTAGAGGACCTAGCGATCAGAGAAAGGCTATGGGACTCCTCTTGAAAAAACAGAGGACTCTGATCAGAAGACCCGTTCCGCCACAGCAGACCTTCTCATTATTCCACTTAAAGGAGTCCATCTCATTTTGTTGTTGCTGCGCCCGTCAGTAATATGTTAATGCCCACCGCTGATGTGGAAAAGAAAGAAACTACAGGTTTAACTTGAGACCAAGAAATGATTTTAGGACCAAAAAAAAATTTTCGGTATCTATAGAACCATTTTCCAATGTTAAGGCAGGCCAGGATAGCATTTGGAGAACGCGGCTCTATCGCTCGATGGCTGTCGTTTCTAAAAATATATCCCGGGCGAATTGTAGGTTATATAAGTATCGTCCTAGCAAATTTTAAAAGATGATTTCCGGTGTGCATTTTATTTGCTGTACTTGTGAAGCTTTCCAGTATACATGCCAGGCTTTTCAGTCTACGCCAAGCTTTGCAGTAAACGCCAAGCTTTTAAGTGTACGCGAAGCTTTTATTTTAGCAAAAAGTGGTCGTCGTTAAGCTTTACGATTACCCATGACTAGAAAACTACTGAAAATCTCTGGTAGCGTCTTTGTCTTGCTGTTTATACCCCATGTACCCTATTCTCTGCAGCACTTGTTGTTTTTGTTTTATGCTCTACCTGCCAGCTAGTGCTCTCTTTTGTGCTCCCTCTCTCACCCACAAACAACAATCGCATTGTGGCCCAGCTGTGTCTGCTGCCTGCCTGCCTTCTGTCTATCTCTCCCACTATCTGTTTGTGTGCTTCACCCTCGTTCTCTCTCTGCTTCTCTTTCTCAGTATCTCTATTTCTCTCGCTGTGTCTTCTTGTGCTACAGTTGAAATCACAACAGCAGCTCGCACAGTCTCATTTGTTCGGCAGGCAGCGTAGCAAGACAACGTGCGAGGCGCATGCGCGCTCGGCTACGGATTGCAATTCCCCCTCAACAATAACATAAAACAACTACAAAACTCGTAAAGTCGTCGTCTGTGTGTGTTATAGTGCAGTTCTTTTTGTTTTTGCATATTGTGTGTGCACGCTTCGTCGCGCGTTGAATATTACAACAACAACAACAAAAAAGTATAAGAAATATTTATTAAAACACATAATGAGAGCACATAACGCAAAACAATTAAAATATTTTTAACTCAATTACATCAACTGCATGCATTCTGGAAGAAATCCAGCTGGGAAAGAATTTTTCCCAATAAAGTGAAAGTGTTTAAAGGAAAAATCAATCACCAAGCAAGTCTCCCGCCGACTCCTTCTTTTTCTCCTACTGCTGCAGCTGCGGATTGTACTGTAGGCGTGATCAAGTAGACAGACTGGCAGAGACATAAAAACGGAGATTGAACATAAAGATCACTTGAAGAATTCCGGTTTTTGGTATTTGTTGTACGAACATTTGTAATTTTGTCGGTCATTGGTCTGAAAATCTTATGATTTTTGCCCAAATGTCGCCACCGTGTGTACCTAAAACCCCAAAACGAATCGTGCAAGAATGCCAAATGGAACGAAAGAGATTCACTTAAAATGCGGAAGACATACAAGAATTATGCTTGAAAGATATGATTAACAATCACAATTAGAAATCGTGTGAAACCCAACCCCTTTGATGGCAACTGTGTTAAACTTTGCATTCGTTATTTGACTTCTTCTCATTTGTTTTAAATGCTTTGGTAGACCGGTCTACAGAGCGTAGCCGGAGGCACTCTCACTTTTAAGTACGAGCGTTGGGAAAAGACCAAGACAAGTTTTTTACTTTAGGTTTTGTGTTTGCTAAATGAGTTGGAAATGTTGAAAATTGAGTAATCTGTGATAGAGCGGAAATTTCGAGGAAAAACTGTATGCTTGAGGAGTGACTAAATGGTTTGATAATGATATGCTCCCATGATTGGATTTCATAAGCCGTATCTAAATGCAAAGTGAGGATTAGTTTCAAATTAATCATTTCTGTATGTACGTACACATGTAAATATGTCTAATGTGGGGTTCAGCTGTCAGTTGCGGGAAATTTAACTTGTTTGTATATGTATGTGTGTGTGTGTGTGGGGTCTTTCCCATTTCTTATCAGCAATGTTTCTATAGTTCACTAACATTAACACATCAGACTTTACTTAAATATCGACAAGGTCGAATTAAATTGAATTTTAAAATAAAAACAATCATTGATCGCCAATGCTATAATCTCTTTTGTTTCCAAATTATTTTTTTTTGCTTTGATATTTTTGCTTAAATTTCTTTGTTTAATGAGCTCATTCCCATGTGGTTTGACTACAATCTAAAGAAATCTTCTATAATGTGATGGAAGAGGCAGAGGGTGACGCTTTTTAGGGATCTTGAATTGAACTTTCAAAAAATATATGGGCTAGTGAACATTCATTGTTCAGACCTGTTCTCATTTCAGAATTTGATAGCGGAATAACAATCGGATTAAGAAACGGAAACGAAAATGGGATCAGGTCTAATAACACTAGACAACAAGGTGCAGTTTATAGTAGGTGTGATGGCGATTCTAAATGATTTTTATGTGCTGAACACGAATGTGTCCATCAAGTCTTAATTTTTTTGATCCTAAAGTTCCCTTAAATGATAATTTTGAAACTTTTCGGGCGGGTTTTTAAATTTGATCGAACCTTTCTTTTCTTAGCTTTAAAAAAACTTATTCCAAAAATTTCTATGATTTTTTTAAGCGTAGATATACCATTTTGAATACATTTGTTGGAAATAACAAAATTATCTACTGTTTTAAGATATGCAATGCCAATACAGTAGAGAAGGTTTGTGATTTGTCTTGAATTTCAATTAAAATTTTCAGTATCATCATCCATTGCATACTTATGGGCACAAAAGTTCATTTTGACCACATTTATTCAAAATGGTAAATCTTCGCTTAAAAAAAAGTCGTAGAATAGTTAAAGGATAGTTAATTTTAAGTTAAGAAATAGTACTTTACTACAATATCAAAGAGAGTCAAAACTAAAGTATGGTTCCGCACAAAACGCTTCTAAAATGGTTCAAAATATCAACTTTATATTCAAATTACCAAAAATTCAGATGACACGGACCATTACCGAAAACAGATTCATGTTTAGGAAAAAAAACATGAATCTAGAATCAGCACCACCACTTCAATAGGTTTATTACTGAAAAAGTTGAATTTATTACTTGTAAAACAAAAAGTGGCCGTCTGGCCTTAGTGTGTGGTCTGCATCAGGGCTCCTGGTGGGGTTCGTTGTTTTTTGTGTTCTCAATTTCGTATGAAATTGCTCTCTTTTACTTTTTGCAATCCACTGAACCAAGCGAAAATGGCACTAGATACACAAGAGAGACACCAGAATTCCATGCAAAACGATCGAAAATGGAATAGTTGGAAATGAGAGAAGCTGACTCTTATGTTTCACTCTTCGATTTCGTTTGCAAAGCTCAAAACCTAGACACATTAAACAAAAAAATTCTTTATAAATCAATTAAAGACTAGAATGCCAATTAAATTTCACTAACAATTTGTAATGGGTGCATGTAATAACGCCCGCTGACATAACGCCCGCGGCCGTTATGTCGCTCTTAGCAGTGACATAGCGCCCGCAGGCTTTATGTCACTTTTGAAAGTGTCATATCGCCCGCATTCGGTATGTCATAAAATCCGCGGGCATTATGTCACTTTGAACAGTGACATAACGCCCGAATTTTCAAAAATATACCTTTTGCATTGAACACGAGAAATTTCAGCATTTCAAGTACCGTTCATCAATCAATCTCTTGATTGAAAGTACCGTTCATTATTTTTTTTCTTTTCTGCATCTTACGCATGATTATGTTCTTATTAGTGTATCATTGAGGTTTGAGCAGCGTGGACGCAAAATAGATTTAGTATACTAGAGTAAAATTGTTGGCGGGCTTCGAAATAATTCGAAACTGTGGTTGCTTCCAGCACAACAACAATTGTTCCAAATTAAGCATTCGACCCAAAAAAATTCACGGTTTGTTGGCTTTATTAAAAATATATGTGAAGAATTGAGAATGCGCCGATTTTTTTTTAAATTATTGTCTGTGCTTCTTTTTAAAAATTTTTGGCCTGCGGCGCATTCTCAATTCTTCACGAACATATACTATCAGGCATGTTCTCAATTCCACTACTTTTTGAAAAGTAAATCGAACGCAATTCCGCTTCGGTTTTGTTTTTGTGTTCTGAATTTCGAATGAAATGGCTCTCCTTTTACTTTTTGCATTCCACTGGAACAAGCGAAAATGGCACTAGATACACAAGAGAGAAACCAGAATTCCAAGCGAAACGATCGAAAATGGAACAGTCGGAAATGAGAGAGGCTGACTTTTAGGTTTCACTTTCCGTTTTCGTTTGCAGAGCCAAAATCTGGACATATTAAACAAACAAATTCTTAATAAATCAATTAAAGACTAGAATGCCAATAAAATTTCACTAACAATTTTTAAATTGATCACAGAATTAAGAATAATTTACTTTATGTACATCTAGCAACTGTAAGAGTGCGTAATTTGGCACTTACTTTTCATTCCACCCACTAACAAGCATTACTTTTCAAAACGAAAAACTTGTTCGTTTTGGTGTTGCGAGAACATGAATCAATTCCACTTTCGAAAGGTTGCTGTGGAAGTGGAATTGAGAACATGCCTGTATATAATTTTTTCAAGAACTTTGTAGTAGGGGTAACGCTACTCTACTACTTTTTCAACTCTCTTATAAACAGACAAAATGATTTGATCAAGTGGGAAACGACATTTGAAGAATTGGATTGCAATTCGGACATTGAAGAGGGAGATCTAGACAACGAGTTTATTTCTACTCAAAAAGAACAATTCGCCATTGCTCTGCCCCTATGGCAGACAAATTATTGAAAAAACTTTAAAATATTTCAATAAATAAAATATAAGGAGTTTCGTTTATACAAGTGCATACAAAATTTACTCAGAATTTGTTTTTTCTTTTCGGGCGTAAAGTGTTATAAAGCCCGAAAAAAGTGACATAGTGACCCGCGGGCGTTATGACATTTTCAAAAGTGACATAAAGCCCGCGGGCGTTATGTCACTGTTAAGAGCGACATAACGCCCGCGGGCGTTATTACATGCACCCTTTGTAATTTTATCACAGAATTAGAAATTTAAATTTGAAAAATTTACTTAATGTATATCTAGCAACTGGAAGAGTCCATAATTTGGCAATTACTTTTCAATCCACCGACTAACAAGAGAACACGAATCAATTCCACTTTCGAAAGGTTGCAGTGGAAGTGGAATTTATAACATGCCTGATTGACAACTCTAATACAAAAGTCACATAAACAACACGCTCAGCTTTCGGCTTTCGGACTTACTTACAGTAGAATTGGGCGTGCCAATCTAAAATTGTAACTCACTATTTCAGCTATTTTAATGGACACATTGTGTCATTTATTACTCGCTAATTTGGCTAATGCTCAACTTTTAACATTGATCAAAAGAACTTAGAAAGTCCGTCGAACCTTTTCTTACTGATAAATTTCAAAAATTAGTCTCTGTTCTCAATTTCAGAATCATTTCTTCTTTTTCTACCTATCATACACAGACGTCAAATCTTCAACTACTTTCTTTCTACCATTTCGTTGACTTTCCTTAGAATTAGCAAATCAACTTATAAATATTTATGATTATAATTTACAAGCGCAACACACATAAAAAAGTTCAAAAACTCAAAACGCGGTCAGACTTAAAAAACATGACTAATTTAATGGAATTTTTGAAGGAGGAGAAGAAAATAAAAACAAAAATAGGTGTTGTTGCTGTTGCTTTTTTGTATATAATTACAAGTTTGCCTGAACAAATGATGTGGCTCTTGCCCTTGGCACATAAGCAATGTCTGTGACTAACTCTGATTTTAATTGAGACTCTGGCCCTGCTCTGGGTACCCACTTCTGGGGGCGTCGTGTGTTGGTTCCAACCACCGTTACGTTTATAAATAGCCATCACTGCTGCTGCTTGGCAAATTCTTGTTTCTCCCTCATAAAAACGGCGCGGCGATTGTATTCAAATCACCGACTCAGGCAACTGCCAACCGGCTGACCTTGCTGCAGCTTTTCAGCCAAGTCCAGCGGAGTTTAGCCGGTTACTAAATCTTTTGCAGAAGTTGGTGTTTAACTTTGCGTGACGGATTTCCGGATCTCTGAACCAACCTCTAATGAACTACATGTGTGTGTTGTTTCCATTGATTTGAAAGTGTTTTTCGCAAACAATCTCTGACATTAGTTGTCTTTCTTATCTCTAAAAGCCAAAGCACGAGTGTTATTTTGAATAGAAACAAACCTTCTGGTATGGGATAGATAACAGATGTGCACACTTTGCCAAAGTCAACAACCCGCATCACATTCAACAAATATCAAGCAAAGTATAGTGTTTAGGTTTGTTTTGGAAAATCAAAATAGTTTAACAACAATGACACAAGTGACAGCTAGTCAAGGTCATCATTGATTAGTTGATTTTGATTTTTAAAGAATATTGAAAATGTCGATTTTGAAATCAGTTTCTGAATTGACTGTTTGGTTCGTGGCATTTTTATAAATGCTACTGACATAGATTAGAAGATGTTGTGCAGCTCGTCCGTGCCACAATTTGGAAAAAAGTCATATATCCCACAGTTTTGAACAAAGAGTGTTTGTACCTTCTAAAGATATTAGCTTTATTTATCGATTTGCTGAGGAAATGATACAGATCGGATGAACAATGCATGACTAAAAGTCAGTACCAATCAAAGGCCAGTTTTAAATTGGTTACAGTAGTGGCGCCATTTAATTGTTAGTTTTGAAAAGCTCACTGTTGTGGCGCCAGCAATTGGTTAGTTTTGAGAATCAAGTTGTGGTGCCATCTATTGGTCAAGTTATGAACAAAAGAAAGTACGTTAACGCAGCAGCGCTGCTACTGCATCGGTCTTGACTGATATACTTACAGTCGGTCTTGAACTGTTACTTACGGCGACTGTTGATTTTGTTTATGAACAATATCTGGGTTCCCCATACAGGGGCGACCGTTGATTTGTAAGTTTGTGTTGTATATTTAACGTACAATAAATATAAGTTGAAAATCTTTTGTGTTAATGGGCGCGAAAAGGCTTCAAAGTTTTCGATATTATTCATACGCATTGTTTCCTGTGATCTTTATACATTTTTGTAGTAGGCGTTGATTTCAAACAAAATGTTTTCGTACTTCCAAAAGGTTACTCTGATTTAAACTATAGTTAGGCTGGAATGACACCTGCTTTTTTTACCGCAGCAATTTTGCTCTTATGGGAATCTAAATGAGTGAGAACGAGATAGAAAGTTGTTGAATTCGCCTGACAATATATTGCTGCTGAAGGCAGAGCAGCCGGTAGAATTGTTTTAGCTAGATACAATATTGTCGCGACAAATTAATAATTTTTGTAAAAAAAACGTAGTTTCAAATAATGAATTAAATCAAATGTTTCCAACAGCCAGTGCGACCTTTTCTTGTTAAAAATACCAAAAAAAATTCGGGTGAAAAAACTAGATTCTCTACAAACTTTAGGATTGTTTTTGGTATTCTTAAGTATTCGTCGAATTCGCCGTGTTCGTAGTATTTGCCCGACAAGATTGCCGCTAGAAATCATTGGTAAAAAAAGCAGGTGTCATTTTAGCCTTAGGAATTCGGCGCAGGAACAAATGTAAATCTATGACGTTTTATCGTAGAACCCCTCTTCTGATAAACTATTTATTGAATTCTTATCAACTTGAACGAGTTCAATCTTTCCATGATCTGCGTATTACCTCAGACCATAAACATTCTTTTGGCTCTCACATTGAACTTTTTGTGAACAAAGCCATGAGCTTGCTAGGATTTATTAAACGTTGGTCTAAGGAGTTCAATGATCCCTACACGACCAAGCTCTTGTTTTTATCCCTTGTGAGACCCATTTTGAAGTTTGATTCGTGTATTTGGAACCCTCAGTCACTTACCCTGTGTAAACGCACCGAATCTGTCCAAAAACAGTTCCTTTTGTTTCCCCTCGCAACCTGGGTTGGGACCCACTTCCCTCCAGATTTAAACTTACCCTCACTTTAAACAAACTATGTTAGGTATAATTTTTCTAAACAAACTTATAAAGGGTAATATAGACGCTGAGTACTTACTCGGGCGCGTAAACTTCAATTGCGCTTCAAGACAAACACGAAACTGTATTCCCTTGAGGCTTCCTGTTGCTTCTTCTTTATATGCTTCTAACTGTCCATTTCACATTCTATGTACGGATTACAATGGTATCTTTCCTCTTCTCCGGCAACCTTTCTGACTAAGCTTTAGGTCTTTTATTCTTCATACTCTTGCTCCTTGCATAGCTTTAGTATTTTTTTAAAATACCTTCCCTTCCCTAATGGGACTGAGGTCATCCGATAAACTAAATTACCCTCACCGGATCGTAGAAGGCGTTTCTTTATTTGCTCTTAATGTCTTCTGTTCACCTATTCTTTCTTTATAACTATTATATTTAACTATGTCTACACAAAGCTGCAATTAAATAAAAATAAATAAAATAAATACTTAAAGCTACATACCAATAAAATCCTGAAGTTTGTAAATAATTTAGTATTTCCCACATAATTTTTTGGCACTTTCAACAAGAAAGGTCAAGAAAGGCAATTTGGGATGCCAAATAAAATTATTTATATAAGTAAAACAAGACTTTGATTTGATCCATTTTGTATTTTAAAACTCTTTTATTTTTCAAACACTTCAGAAGAATGAGATAGTTAGAAGGAGATCTTTTTAATTATAATCTTTTAAAAGCAGTTTTTTAAGATATTTAGGCTGGTACATTTCGGTGGCTTCCAAAATATTGTAGGACACACTGACACTGTACCTGGCCTCTTTTTCAGCTCACATTCAGAATCGAAACTCTGCACTGTGACTCCATTTCCACCCCATCTTTGTCTTGCGTCTTTATGTTTCAGCTCGGTATATTTCTGGCAGAGGCCAACTATTTTGTAGAGGATGCGTCTTATACTCATCGCTGCGGTTTGAGTATCCCCCGATAAATTGTGCAGTTGGTCGGTAATAGAATTTGCAGGTCTTTTAACTTGTCCAATACGTAAAGGGCCAAACACCAAAATGCAGAATATCTGTTTTCCATTTTTTGTTCAAATGGGAAATAATTTAACAATATATTCCCAATTCTTGGGTTTTAGCTGCCACAGAAATTTCTTTTGGTTGGTTTAAACCCCAATGTCGCTGTTAGGAGATTTTTTCAAAACCCTTTTTCACTAGCGCCCTTTTGTCCAAGGAGCCCCTTCACATGACAACTAGCGGATTAAGGGGAGGGAAACCTAATAACTCATATGTTTGGTTCCAACAAATTTTTAAATTTTGCATTATATTCTGGAGAATGCGACTCAAATTTAATTATTATTAAAAACTGCATCATAAAAACATATAACACAATCAAAAATTTCAGTTAATCATTAAATTAACCTACATCTACAACACAATAAGGGAAAATTCTTTGGCGAGAATTAAGCACAGTTTTTCCTTTTTTCAAGGCTGCAAACCGGTCCTGAACCGAACCTTTTAGAACCGGTTCGGTTCGGGTTTTTTGGGTCCGACGAACCGGACCATGAACCGAACCTCAAATATTTTTGACTCCTCGAACCTGAACCCGAACCGGACCACTTTTATTAAAATTCGGTTCGGTTCAACAAATTAAGTAGTTTTTTCAACGACACATACAATATAGAAATATAGAAATTCCTTGTAATCTGACTATCATTCAAGAAGTTCAGGAAGAGAAGTCATGAAACATTAGAACTTTTAAACGACAACTGCAGAGCATAAAAGGAATGCAACTATGATATATAATATTGATGAAGGTTGCTCATGTGCTTCAAAAGCATTTCTTGATTTGGACGATGACCAAGTTAACTCAATAAATTCCCTGGAGGACTATATAATTACATTTTGTTGTGCTGCACACGCGCAAAATTTAGTAGACAACGATTTTTTAGGGCAGTTTAGTTTGACATTAGTAGAGTTCGCACTATATGAAATCTTTGCTTATAAAAAAATTGAATTGAAATTGAAACCGGTTGAGTTAGGTTAACAAAATATGAGAACGTTTATTAACTATTAAAGATTTTTTAATTCAGACATTTGATAGTTCAAAATATCTTTTTATTGCTGCAGCCAAAAAAAACTTCTTTAAAGCTACAGGATTCACAATTACTAGCAAGTGATTTTTATTCCGCTTGCTTTTCATTTTGAGCAACTGTTCTGAAATCTTTTGTTTCGATAAACGTTCTTCTATTATGAGCTAAGTACCAACATTGGCTGCAGTGCTCTAAGACCCGAGAATTTCACCCCTCTTTTTCAACAAAGCAGCACATTACAGACATGCTGAAGCTCCAAAAAGAAATTCTTAATGAGAGTTTTAAATGAATCAACTTGTGAGAGAAAAAAAATCAATAAACAAATATTAAATATCAAATCTGAATATCAAATCTGTAAATGATGTTATAGATTCCTTCGACTATTGTCCAATACATCGACAAATGTTTTTTTTTGGAAAGGTTAAAAAAAAGAAAATATTGCGTTAACTTTACTTGCTATTCCAGGAACTCAGGAATCAGTTTAACAGGCCTTTTCAACACTTTACAATCTAAGAAGAATGCTTATTAATTTAAACTAGGCGGTTCTCAAAAGATGTTAGTGTCAGCTAATGAATTTGATAATTATAAATTGCATTATTGACATAAGTGTTAAAAAATCGAAATTATTCTTCTATGTTCAAGCGAACCGAGGTTCGAACCAAAACCTTGGGTTCAAGGGTTCCGAGAACCGGTCCGCGAACCGAACCTTAGGCTTTACAACGGGTTCGAACCCCCGGACCGAACCTTCTGTAAAATTTTAGAGGT
>JAEIFU010001233.1:0-75877 GCA_018904235.1 Lordiphosa stackelbergi
ACTGAAGTACATTCGGAAAAGGCATTCACCGACCAAGAGCCATGAGCGCAACGTAGCTGAGCCGAGCCCTGCTTGAAGATGAAAGAAAATATATAGCTGAGCCTTGTCACGTTGAGGAACTATGCCTCCTCACCTGTATATTAAAACCATCCTCACACTCCAGCGTAATAAACTCATTCGACTGTATCTCCTCATAGGTGGAGAGTGGCGTCAATGATGGTTTATCACTCAGTTGCTTTGTATGCGGTTCCACCTTGTAGTACTGACCATGTTCCACAGCTGGCACCAGGCAGGGTGCGGACATACATTTTGGCACCTCGGGTTTCCAAATGCCGCGTATGCAGCGTGCGGTGGCATTCTCTCCCTTGATATTTAGCTTGAAGCCCGCATTGCATTCCAGTTGAAGCATAATGCCCACAGAATTCCGACCAGGAGCCTTACCCGGTCTGACGGTGGTGATATTGGCAAAAGAATCCCATTCGAGTTCTTCGCAAGGACCACGAATCCGTTTACCGCCTGCTCCTTTGCCCGACTCGCCGCCATCACTGGTATCCACCTCCCCATCGGGCAGGGTCGCTGTCGTGGGGGGAACCGAACTAATGCTGGTATTACGTTTCCGACGACGACGTACAATTTGGGACTTTAGTTGCTCAATGAGAGCACGAGTGGCATTCACATGATTGAAACGCGAGGTTACAGCAGGTGGTGAGCTCACAGCAGGTGGTGCCTCATTCAAGCTATGATCCACACGGCTGTTGTAACGCGAGTTCTGATTGATATTGGGCATGGGCACCACAGCGCCACGATAGTCATTTGTCATATCGCCATAGTCATCGCCTTCGCCGGCATTGCGCCACTTGTGCGTGGCCTTGCGAGCCATCATCATTTCCGGATTGTTGTACTGGTTATACCAACGTCCGTCCTGAACATGTATCTTCTGATAGAGGCGATTATGTCCTAGCATTTTGCGCACATAGCGCTGATAACGCTCTTTGATCTTTTGATAGTACTTCGAATAGGCCAAAGCAATGTCCGAGGGATTGGGATTGGCATTACGCTTAGTACGTTGAACTGACTTTTCGGCTGAAATAAAAAGATGAGTATCAAAAGATGTTGAAACTCAGCTACAAAGAGAAAAAAGGATACCGTAGAAAGAATATTCGAAATATCCATTTTAAGATCCATTATCTTTTTTACGCTGGTTGAAGAATTAAAATATTTTTTTTCTGTCATATTCTTTTTACATGAATATGCTATAAATGAATTCGAATTAGTGTCAAATTGATATTATTTTTGTTTAAGTATTGCATTTTGTAATCGGAAATCGATAACCCTCTAGCGAGCAAGTATGCCTTCAATTCGAATAAAAAATTTGAAGAGCGCACGCACTAGTACGCAGAGTTAAATGTGAAATGAAAATTAAAAAAATTAATAAGCTAAGAGTATATACATCAGAGTACTCAAATTTAATAAACTAAATTTACACTGAGTGTGAATTCATTGAAGCAATGGGTACATTGTTTATTTACTTGCGTCTAGTGCTATTACAGTTCGAAAAAGGAGTTTGTTAGGAATGTGTCTGAAAAACAATTCCTTAAGGCTAAGGCAAGACGGCTCCTGCAAGCCATACTTCATATTTTAAAAAAAAATATTAAGAATCCTTTTTATCGAATACTCTTATTGGGAGTTAAAGACAACGATGATGGCCTCAATAGCCGCTACTTATATTTTTATTATGACATGTTCAGTTGCTTTTGCTCGACTTTTTAAAATATTTTTAAAATACAAATTTTTTGGACTTAGAAACCTACACTGATAGATTAAGCCTAGTTTGCCCGTACACACCCTTTCATTCGCTGTGTTTAATAACAATAGTCTCTGATTAGGCACGACTGGAATTCTTTTTGTATGGTGCTTGTCAAACTCTAGATTTCATTGGGAAATGCGGCTACTGTTATCATGTGTCGAACAGTGTGAAGGCAGCCTTAGTGTAGAAAAATCAAAATTCTTTATTTTATATAAATAATGAAATTTCGGCCGGCTCGTATATTTGATCTAGTTTTCTATAAGATGAAAAGCATTGCACTCAATATTGATGACCAAGTGGGGAAGGATATTAATAACAGATCCATTGGATATGACATTAAGATCAAACGAATATTAAGAGTTGGATATTAATAAAAGTTCATGGCTAACAGGTACTTTGCCACAGATAGATATCTTACATAAGAAGGTCAAGATATTTTCCAACCTTTTAATCTTGGAGTTTTAGCCGGCCAGAACTTAGGAATTTCCATCTCAAACCCTTTTCGGACGTAGTTCTATGCAAATCAAGCTATCAGGCATTTCGAACTTGGACCATTCCAAATAGTACTTAATAAAATCCCCTATCGAGTTCACATGGTTAACCGAATATTTAGTGAGCCAGAACGATAATTTAAAACTAAACAATCTTTTGATCCTCCGAAAAGGACGGTGGACAATTCAAAAACGATGGCGATTGCTTTCGACATGTAATTTGTATTTTTTTTTTTTTTGGTTTTTTTTTTTATTTTTTTTTTTTTTTTTTTTGTGCAAACGCAAGGCGAAGGCGTAATTTAGTTATAGTAGTCCAGAAGACAGTTCGTAAAATTATTTTCATTCTCACACACAAAATATGGAACGGCTCTAAAAGGCATCAATTTCTAAACATATCTTTCAAGGCAAATCGGTTGCGGTGAGTCAACTCCACCGATTTCGATTTTTTAGCAAATTTAGGAGTTTCTTGTACAGTTTGAAAAATAAGCCAATTAAAATGCCTTGACCGAAACCGATAGTTGTATAATGAATTGAAGGTAAAATTACAAAGATAGAAAAAGAAGCGCCGCAGGCTTAATTCTGTTTTTGTAACTCCCGCGTTGAAATTTTTTCGGATTAAAACGTTGATCAACTTCACGATTTTTTTCTACGGATTTTAATGGATGAAGTTTGTCCTACACAGTAAAACAAGATTACCAAATATTTTCTCATAAGTACGTTTCATTTTATGTAATCAATTTGGATTTTGCTATCAATTTGCTTTATGAACAAAGAATTGATTTAAAAATTATGTGTCAATTGCAATTTTTTTTTAATACCTTGGAAAGGGTCATAATAGAAAATGTGGATGTTTTAACGCATGAGAGGAAATCTACCACGTCTGTCGTCCGTCCGTCTGTTTATGCTTCTCCTCCTCAATTATTTACAAAAAAATTTTAAATCTTTTGGTACATACGCTGTAGATTTGTCGAAAAGGAAAAAATAAACGGGAAAGAAATAAAAGTTGGTACGGGAAAGGAAAAAAAATTTACTTATTTTTTCGGGATTGATAGTTAATGTGATAATATCGGTTAGCGTTGCCCTTTTTACCCGATGTCAACGTGTCACCGATTGAGGATAATTTCGAAGGTGTAAAAATATGTTAAAACATATTTTCGTACTCTACATGGGGGGAGATTTTTAAAAAGTGAACAACTGTACAACAACTGGCGAACAACTTTTCATTGGAGGAGAAGGTGGCCCTAGCTCATCCATAAACAGCATTATGATAGCGGCTTGACAAAAATTATCTGGGAAAGTATAGATATTTATTGAGTTTAATTCTATGCTATTCACAATTGATTGTTTTTGCTAGGAGATTAATAGAACGCAGCTTGGGCTTCGTTAAAGGACAGCGTACGCTGGCGGCGTCCTAAGCACGCCACTATTGAAAGCGGTGGTGAAGGATCCATTGCAACTCAAGGAGGCAGCGATGCGAAGTGGCAGTTAGCTCCGTTTATGTTGTTTTTAACCAACTTGTCGGCACATAGAATGTGTGCGTATGCCATGCATATAAACAAATAAGTGCTGATTCTCTTTTCAAGAACCTTATGCTGATGATGAGGAACTTGGCCCAGCACAATGTGATTCAATTGTGGACGACGGCGATTCCGTAAGTCGAACGGATGAGCTGCAGAACTTTTCAATGGTCAGACTTGAGAATTGTTTGTCGCTGCAAGTCGTGGACAACATCTTCTAATTTTTTCCGGTGCCTTTAAGGGAAATTAAATTGGAGGGCCTTGGCCAAAAAAATGGGTTTAGCCCTCTTTTTTTTTTCTCCGGTTAAAAGAAGAATTTGATGGAACAAATTTATTTGATGGTGAAGATGAAAAAATATTTTAGGGTGATCCGAGTTTTTCTTTTTTTTTTTTGACTTACCGATTGAATTGATTATTTTTGAGTGTAAAGATATTTGATAAGCATTTTTTCAAAATAATGTCGACTTCGAAAAGAACCAATGGATCCCAAAAAATGGATAAAAACTATTCTTTTTTTTCAGTGTACTTACAGACATTCGGCAGATCCTGGTTTTCCGTAAGCTGCCTTTGAAGCTGACGTTGACGACGCAGTAAATACACCGAACGTAGTTGACGCATCTGAAGAGATCGTCGACGACGACGACGATTCCAACGCAGACGCGGATGTTGTCCTAACAAACATTGTGGCAAATCCAGGGGACGCCATTTGCCACCCACACAGGTGGCGCCAGGGGGACCCACCTGGAAATAGAATACCGTTTCACTGCCAGATTTACCCCCCCCCTAGGACAGCTCTACTCACCTCCAGCACATAGCCCTTGTCGCAGTCGTACATGATTTGCTTATTATTCACTATCTTCTTCACATACGGACGATAGTCGTAGAGTCCCATGTTGCCCACCAGCAGGACTTTGCCGTTTGGTATGTAACCCGGAAATGAGCAAAACACTTCATCACATTTGGGCGTCTCGCCGGTCCAATTGCCAAAGGAGCAGGTTAAAACATAATCATGCGGATCGGTGATATCTTTGCCCTCGGGACTGACCAATTTGAAGCCATCTTTACACTTGAATCTTGCCTTCATGCCATGCTCTGTCTTCGGGGCCATGACCATGCCGTGTTTTGGTGGACGCGGCATATTTTTGCAGCGGGCGGGCACACACCTGGGTATGATACTCCAGGTGCCATTGTTGCAAGTGGGCGGACTAAGCAGCGACACGGGAAACTCATAGTTCTCATCGCATTTCACCTCCAAGGCGGTGCCATGCTTGACCTTCTCCACCCCGCCCAGAATTTGTGTGGGCGACTGGGTGGTAGTCGTCGTCGTGGGTGCAATAATTGTGGTGCCATTCTCATCTGTGGTTATCTCTATGGGAATAACATAGCCCTGTGATATGGTGGGCACCACACAAGGAGCCAAGCACTCGGGCAAGGCATTGCGCCAGCGTCCATCAATTTGGCAAACACTCGAGCCGAGGCCATGGATCATCATTTCGGGTTGACAGCGGAATATGATGCTCGCTCCCAAACCGGTGCCAGCCTCGATGTTCTCTATCCAACCGTTGTACAAGACGCCCGGATGTCCACAGTTGATTTCTTTAAAAGAGTTGCTTAACCATTGCCTCTAACACCCTTCCCCTACTTACCCTTGCAAATGGGTAAAGTTCCGCTCCACTTGCGATCCGCCCCACAGCGGCTTGAGCTCTCACCCACCAGTGTATAACCATAGCGACATTCATAGCTGACCACCGAATTGTAGGCCAAAGTGGTGTAGGTGGCCTTGCCATTCTTGGGATTCTCCGGCGTGGGGCACACCACCGAAGTGACCACTGTGAGGAGTTGAAATATTTAGAAACGCCTTCCTTAAGGCTAAGCTACAAGTTACCACAAATCCAGGGGGAAAAAAAACAAAAAAATCCACCAACAACCGCAATAAAACAACTTTGAGTTTTTGGTTTCGCTTTTTAAATCTTTTGTTTTTTTTTTTAAGATTTGCGGTAACTTTTATTTATTTCTTGTAACATTTATAGGCCAACAACAACAACTTTACATAAAATTTTAACAATTTTTGGTAAACTTGTTTTTTTTTTTTTTTGGTTTAACAAGATCTTTGAACTCGACCTGTTCTAACTTTCTTAATTGGGGAAATTGGAAAAAAAAAACAAATTTTGTGTCTGGCTTAAGACTCTGTGGCTTGGGTGGTGGTTGCATTGGCGCTGTCCGCTTTAAAAGGCGGAGGGGTTAAGGTTACGAAAATTTGGTTTCAGGAAAATGTTTAGCATACTTACAGACACAAGTGGGCAGTTCCTTGGGCGTCCAAGAGCCATCCGATTGACAGTAACGTTCATGCTTGCCCACCAACTCATAGCCAGTGCCACAATTGTAGGTAATTTTGCAGCCATAGGTATAACATTCGCCCGCATGCCAGCCATAGGCAGGATCCGGAGGCTGACCACAGGAACGGGCTGGAAATTGAAACGTTGTTTGGTTATTTTGTTTCAAGTAGAATAAGCGAAAGCGAAGCAGAATAGCATCAAAGGGTAGGAAAGGATAAAAATTAAGGTAAACTGAGAGCCGATTGTGGTGCAGCAGGTGGTGAAAATGAATATGAAAAAAAGTTGCTCACATCTTCATTAAGTAAAGTTTTTTGTTTTGTGTTTTTTTTTAAACAAACAAAAAAAGGAATTAGCGAATACCCTTATTATCCAATTGACTTGAAACTGATGGCACATACTAAAAACACAACAAAAGCATTAACAAGGTGTTAAAGATTTGCATGAAATTCCAATTTTGGAAAACCCAATAGTTAAGTCGGATTAAAAGTTGTTTAACGCCAATCTCACGCGATCTGAATAAAGTTCTGTTTCTTATCTCTTAAGGAAAAAATATGCTAAAATTTAAAAAAATTTGAAACGAGAGCGTAGGTTTTAACCGATTTTGATAAAAAGTCATACATTTCTCTCACAGTTTTGCAAAAAAGATAGAATGTTTATTAGTAGCAGAAAGTAATCAATGTTATTTATCGATTCGCCAATGGAATGGTTAAGAACGGATGAACGATAGTCGAGTTATAAGGAGAACAATTAGTTATGATGGGTGGCACTGGCTGCAATGGCGATTGGCAGCATTTATTTTTTGAAAATCCCCTAAAACTAAGTGATCGCTTTGCGGTCTAGTTGTTGCACTCAGAACCGAAACTGTACCGCTACAATGTTTAGGTTCTGTTCGGTTCCAAGAATATCATTTCTGGGATAACTGTAAACAAAATATGAAAAAATATCGATTCCGGTTCTGGTTCTGAGTTTTAATCGTTTCTCTTCGGTATACGGTTCCGGTTTGATTCCCTGCTTTAAACTTATTGTTGTATACCTCTTCGATTTACGGATATCATTAAAAAACCTATTGGGAAGCCTATGAGCAGATTTGTCTAAGACAGAATTGCATTGGTTGCTAAAAAATTTTATGGGCTTGACATTGTAAGAAAGTTTTTTGCTCAATTGAAAACATTTTACACTTGAAGTATGAAAACGTTATCCAAAATTCGCTTAATAATCTTCTACAGAATTTTTGTACATTTTTTTTTATTCTAATTAGAGGCTTTCAAAACTATTTGTACTTTAATAAGTATGAAACGTATTTGAAATCTTAAGTTCAAAACGTTAATCTTTTCTTCCAGTTTCAAGTTTTTTTTTGAGTTTAATGATTCAATGAACGCTTTAGAGCATCTACCCGGTTTATACACAAAAAAATATCAAGATAATTCCCCTTTAAAGTATGCTATGCAGTGTTTAACAACTGCAATAAGTTTCATTTCGCCTGAAGCAAAATCAAAAGCAAAAAATGATTGTTGAGATAAAGCAAACAGCAACAAAAGTCGTCGTTTCATCATTTTGATTTTGCTTTTGTTCAGTGGCCTAAGTCGAAGCAGCAGTATGTGTTCGCTTTCAGAAGTCGACGGTAGTGCAAGCGCGACAGATGTGTTTCACATCTCTTTCCTGCTTTTGCATTTTGCTTTTTGCCCGACGCGGTATTTCTCTCAACACACACAACAAAATGTTTAAAAGGGTCTAAAAAAGTCAATTTATAAAAATTTATTAAAAAGCTATCTTAACCGAAAGATGCGTATATTCCTGGTTTTTGGACTAGAAACCGTATATTTTATTTATATTATTTCACTTTATCGTATTTTCTTAGATGGAAAGTACAAATAGAATGTGGTACCCACGATTTGTCCAAATTGACCACTTTACTCCTACAGCCTTTTGAACAGACTTTTAATGGTCTCTCAATATTAGACATTGAATTCAAATTCAAAATTTAAATTTATTTACGGTTTCCAGCCCAACAACAGCTGCCATAGATTAAATCAATTTCTCGTTCAAATAGTCAATTTTTAAATTAAATAAAGTTTGCATACTTCAAAGGGCATTAGTCATGATTCTATGTGTTCTCCAAATCTCTGGAGATTTTGGGTCAGCTGTGTTTAAAAACAATCAATCCAAATGTCGGTGCTCCAGAAACGTCGGAGATTTCGATCTTCGAAGTTAACTTCGGAGTTGCATTAAGCAAGTGGCAATTAACAAGTGCCACGACAGGGTTGTTGGCTTCAAAATAAATTTTAAAAATTAAAATAATGTTGGATTTCAATTTTGTTTGTAGTTTCTAACCAAATGCTAAGAGTGTTTTTGGTCTGCACTGAGCTGCACACTATAAAAATGTTTTTAAGCCATTAAATCTAAATTCTATTGACATTTTTTAAAAAGTTGATCCGCAAAATAATTGTTATTTCTTGACAACACTGTTGTTGTAAAAAAAAATCGGCGGCTGCATTGATAGCTTTGGATTATGTTGGAAGAATTTTAGAAATAATCCAATCCACTTTGAATTTCTGATAAACTTAACAGAATATCCGACCTTTTCGTATGGCATTCCTCTGAAGTTCTATATAAAAATCTAAGACTTTTTAGTTAAAATATGTGTAAAAAGTGAAGTTCAAAATTTCACCCGATGATAACTTGTTTTTTTCTTTCCATATGAACCAATAAACCTTTTAAATCAAACATTATTAAACTGCTGATTTCAAATAATCTTGTTTCATTTGTTCTTCATTTAAGCATATAAAATGTTAACTCTCAAACGAAAATTAGAACTCAGAAAATGGTATGGTCATATTTGAAATAAGCTGTCAGGTTTGCTTATTGTTGCTTACTTCTGCCTTCTGACTTTTGCATTGCTTTGGTGAACCATATTTAAAACTGATTTTTATACCCTTGCAGAGGGTATATTAAAAGTCACGTCAAGTATATATATTCTTGATCAGCATGACGAGATAATATAGCCATGTCCATCTGTTTCTATGCTATCTCCTTTGTCAGTCTTAAAAATATCTTAACCAAACTTTGTAAGAAGTCTTTAAGTACAAACACGCTGCACATTTGTCGGAACCGTATGGATAGGAAGTGTCTATAGACCGAACGATCCGTCGAAAAACTAGTTTTAGTAAGAAAAACTTTTATTGGTTTTTATCTGCAAATTTACCCAAAGCTCGTATTTTTAAGTTTTCTATGCTTTCACACAATTCCAACAAGTTTGATGAAAATCGGACAACTATATAGTAAAGCTACCATACAAAAGATAGGTCTGAAAACAAGTCTCAATGAAAAAAACTATTTTTGTTTTCAATGATATCGCTCCCAACCTTGTCAATTTTAATCCAACTTTACAGCATATATTTAGCTGTCATAGGAACGATCGGTCGAAAAAGTAGTTGCAGAGAGAAAAACTTTTTTGTTTTAAATGGTAAAGTCTTCATACTTTCCAGTTATAAACATTATGTTTCCTACCGATTTTGAAGATTTTAATCAAAATCGAATGAATATATTAAATCGCTGCGATATAATCGACTGACCATGCGAAGGTGGCTTCATCTATTGGTGAGCTTGGGACATCCTTAACAAATACTGCTCAAAGTTAAAATTAAATTGTTCTATGAAAATCATTCAAAACTTTTATTTCTTATAGATTACGAGCTCCAAAGGTACATAAACTTCGGTAGATCCGAAGTTAGCTTTCCTCTATTTTTATTACTTGGAACTCATTAAATCTTTAGTGCAATTCAATTGAGCTTTGTCTGTTTCTACGCGTACTAGTCCCTCAGTTTTGAAGCTATCGAGCTGAAATTTTGCACAGAGTCTTCTTTTTATAGAAAGTCTTTTTAGTCTCAATATTAGTGCTTTAAAACACGGTATTGTTTATATTATATGTTTTTAAGCTGATCTGCGAAGTTTCGTCGAAATCGCTAACCGTTGAAACTAGCTTTTTCAAGTGTATTCAAACGTCGGCACAGACGAAGTTACTTACGTTCACATTGTATGTCCGGACCATACCAACTGGCCTGATTATCGATGGCCAAGCATTTGGCTCGTGGAAATCCATTGGTAACATAGCCAGTATGACAATGATATTGTACCGTCGAATCCAAATCAAATGTCTCCTGTTCCGGCAGGGCTGAATTGCGTGCATGCTCAATCTGTGGCGGTTTCAGGCAGTAGACTAGAAATTGTTTCAAATTTCCATTAATAAGTTCTATTAAAGATTTATATCGTGTTCCGCTTACTATTCTGCTTGCATGCTGGCTCCGCACCAGCCCAGTTACCATCAGCCTGACAAAGACGACTCTGCAAACCGACAACATGATAGCCATGGGGACAGGCATACGAAGCCCGAGCACCAAAATGACGACCAGCTACAGTCACCTGACCCAAGCTGGGCTGAGCCAGTTCCGGGCATTCGCGATCTGCCAAATAGAAATGTCAAATCGAAAGGATTCAAGGACTCGAGAGTATCTCAATTCTGAACTTACCCGGTTTGATGCAGGAGTTTCCGCACACGCCATCACATAGGCATTTCTTCTTCTTGCTCTTGCAATCCTCATCGGAAGAGCATTTTCTCAAACACTTCTGGCCCAGCAATGTGGCCTGCTCTTCGTCCCGTGGACACTCTGTTGACGGGGAATTGCGTGGATTTTTGTAGACGCGACCATCGTCGTCGGACTCCAATGATTCATCATCCTCATCCCAGTCGTCATCATCGTCGTCCTGTTGGGGGATCTCAGTGGTGGTTTGGGCGCTGCTTAGGGTACTGGTGGGCACCGAAATCACTGCAACAGAGCAGGCAATTGAAGTCAACACATGTCTAGACAGCTGGCCCAATCTCACCCACCCCCAGTACCAATTCTCTTCTGTGTTTTTTCCTGCGGTTTGTTTTGATTCGCTTGCTTCGCGTTTGTTTTGCTTGGCCTGACTTACTTGCTGACAAAAACATTGACCTATTTCTCTCTGACGTCTGCGGTGCCCAGCATCATTTTAATTTGGGGCCTGCGCACTGCACACCTGCTTATATAATCCAGCAGCATATACATTTTTCACCAAAATTGTCTAAAGTCCTGACCACTGGCTTAATTTGCATTTCCCGTTAGAACAACCAAGCAATTGTGTGTTGGCCCCACCAAAAGTTGTGAGCTAATCTTTTGTATTCGTTTGTCATATTCACCTTTGTATACCAGAATGGTGGCCACCAGACACTGCAGCAGCAGGCGATTCATTTTTACTTAGGTACTCTCCAAATTTTGTTACCTTTGACTTTGGATTGTTTTAAATATTTGGCATTTTAGCCGTGAAAGCTGATTTCTGATTTTCGATATTTAAATTAATTTCTTTTTTGCAAAAAAAAGAATCCGTGTTTTAGTGGACTTTCGACTCGAAACTTCTCACTTTGGCGTAACAACACGAAATGCAGTCCAGCTGCTGAAATTTGTTGGTCCTTTGGCGTCTCTTTACTCTGAATTTTGACAATTTGAAAGAGAGCAGCATCTGCTTGACATTCGACAGAGAGATACTCGTAGAGAGGGGTTGGTCTTTTGGGTTAACAAATCTGTAATGGTTTATCAGAGATTTATATATTTCTTAGACATGTTTGAATTTTGTTATTTATGTCTAATTGGGTATCACTTTTTCGTATTTGAACATAAAACAAACAAGGATTTTTTATAATTTGCCTGAAAGTATGCAACTGTCTAAGCTCAATAATGAATTAAAAGGTGGAATACTGACACTCTTGCGGGCTTATTAGTTTTCGACAGACGAAAGCATTTTTAAACCGGACTGCATTTTTTTCTAACCAAGTACGTCTTGTCTGCGAATCCTAACAAAGTTCTGTTCAACGCTTTATTTTTTAAGGTCTCGAAAATCCTAGTCCAGATCCCGCAGTATCTCTGGGTAAGTAAACTAAAAAAAAACCGGAACTCCGATTTCAATAAGCTTTTTAAAATTTGAATATGTTCATTGAAGTTCAGACACTTTTAGTAGCCAGAATAACTTTTACATTCCAACGTTGACAATCGCTGTTTTCAACAAATTGTCAACTTTCTGGTCACAGCTTCAATGAACCTCTGTGAACCAACTTCTAATCATAATGCCCAATAGATGCCAGTTGTCATATAAAAGCTCTACGATATGTTTATCCAATTTGTATAAAACTGTCCAAAATTATACAGGGTTGGCAACACTATAACTTTCGATAGCGATCCCAGATCGACTCCCAAAAAACTTGCCTAAAGTCGAACTAAATATATTGTTTTCAAGGACTTTGAATGGTTGGAAAAGTTGAAGTGGTAAATCTAGATTGGATTTTGACCGTTGACCCTAAGGAGGAAGTGTCCCTACCTGGCTCAGGTATGAACTCCATTCGTGAGCGTCGAGCGTGCCTTCTCGTACACAACGTCCAGTAGCGTATAGAATCGCAAAAAGTTAACCGATTTGGATTCTACAAAATGGATTCTTATCCAGAAAGTGAGTTCAATTTTAATGTATTGCTTGAAAAAATATTATTAACAAAGCCTGAAATAGTAAAGTAACCCGAAAGTAGATGTTTTTTCTTGGTCACATTCTGAAATATTGTGTTAGAAAAACCCATATTAGTCAAAACTCCTATCAGATCCTGCTCTCCGCTGAGCACAAAAATCGACATGAAAAAATGTAATGAATAGCTATCGATATATTAATATGTCATGATCTAAGAGTTATTATATATTACAACTCGCATTACTTTTCTGTGTTTGCACCGATTGAACAGTTGTAAAGAAATTTAAAAAGAAAAACCCTGACCGAAAGTTTCTTTTCAGAGTTTCGTTTTAAGATATTGACTTTATTTTTTTTATATTTCTCATAAAAAAAGTGTTAAAATACCCTAAAAATTAAAAATTTAAATTTTTTTTTTTTTTTTTGGATATTTCTTTTTTTTTTTTTGAATTTTGACTTTGGATTCGTAATCGGCGACCCCGAAAATCACTTTGGTAATTGTTTAGTAGAGCTACCCCTCACCAAAAAATTCGGAAAAAATATCCGCCATAGACCGCGAATTTACAAGAATTATGGTGTCTTCAGATCGCCTGGGACTTCCGCGGTTCAATGGTAAAAATTATTTTAAAGTTGAGTTATTTTGTTTAAGAAACAAATTTTCTCTGCCTTAACTGTCATTACTGAAATGGTGTAATTTGCAAATATTTGGGCAGGTTTTTTTCAAATGTGTATTGCTAAGATACATAATGTATTAGGTTAAACATTATCATCGTCATCATTATCATCTTCTTCATCATCATCAAGGTCCTGTGAATAAAAAAAATTTTAAAAGGCAGACAATAATTAAAGGAGGCCTATTCCACGTAAGCCCAAAAAAGTCGTTTTGTTTTGTAGAGCGGCCTGTAGTCCTCCTCGTGACTATCCTCCTCCTATAAATTAATCATTTGTGAAGTGAAATTTTTTTTTTTTAAATCGCGGTTTTTTTAATATTTTCGCCTGCGGCGCTTACTTTAAAAACAAAACGCTTTAAGATAATACTGACTTACCTCGGCAAATTAATTATGTTATTATTAATAGGATTATATAAATATCCAATTTCCAGAAATAGTTGACGGATTCTTTTTGAGCGATCCGAGTATTTTTAAAAAACTGACAGGTGTACAATATACTGACTCTCATGGTATCACAGACTACAAACTTTGATATTTGCGAAATACTATTACGCAAAGAATGTGTTTTATCGAACACTTTCCACGTCCTCGCACTTGATTGTTAGCTTTTTCTGGTGGCCTTTCTGCACTGCCATCGTTTTCCTCCATAGAAAATAGTCATTCTCTAACTTTCAGTCTTCACCGCACTTTGGACATGCTTTTGTCCTTAAAATGCAGCCATGATTCTGGACAAATTGCAAAACCTCCTCATTCTTTAAAGCGAAAAATTTTATTGAAGTGTTTTCAAAGCTGCGACAATTCATTTTTCGTTGATGCGCCGCAATTTGGAGTTTACCAAGAATACTCCTCATTTCCAACAGTAAATGACAGTTGAGGCAAAGAAAAATATGTTTCTTAATCAAAAAAACTCAACTTTAAGTAATATTTACCATTAAACCGCGATAAACCCAGGCAATCTGAAGACACCATAATTCTTGTAAATTCGCTGTCCATGGAGGGTTTTTTTTTCGAATTTTTTTGTGAGGGGTATAATAATATAAATATAAATATTAAAAGTCGCATATCTTAAATTAGTGAGCTACTTTAGCATTCGAACGCATATTGTCCTGTTTTAAATTTGTTGTAATTAGATGATCCATTGGATAATATTGGCATCCATTTGGATCTGTAAAAAATATCGTAAAAAGATATTAATAATATCCATTTAATGTAAGATTGATCTTAGATTTTCATCTAATGCATCCGAAGCAAATGAAAAAAAGGAAATCTCAAATGGATTTTAAGGGAACTTTTTATTAACTCTATGATTTCTAATAACACAAAAAATTCCCAGTTTACAAAGAATTTCTTTAAAAAGGATTATTTCTGGTTCGGATCCAATCTTGAATCATGTCTTAAGTTAAGTTCACTCAGGCAAACAATTTGACAAATTTTTGAGGAAATTTTAGCTAAATTGATAATTTTGAACTTCTTGGCCATATTCGATCAAAATATAAGTAAATGGAACCACAGTTTATGTTTTAAGTCCTTTAAAATCTGCAATTATGGCTATTAAGACGATTTTTCATCAAAATTTCTTAAAAATTTGTCAAATTAGACCAATTTTTGAGATTACAGCTTAAATTACTGCTGAATCGGTTCGAAAGCGACCATTCCTCTATCTCACATGTAGATCTTGCACTATCCAATTATGCATAGCATCGATTGTTTGTGAATAACCATAGAGCTGCATTGCGAAAAGTTAAATTAAGTCGAATGCACTTTAGTCTTGAAAATCCATGCGAAAAGCGTAAAATTTTCTTCAAGTAGTTCTAAGTTTCTGTTCTGATTTCTTCAAGACGGGCACAAAATCATCATTAATTTGCATGCCAATTTAAGTAAGTCACCTTGTGCCACTCTCTAACGGTCACATTCAAAAGCACTTCCTTTTCGATTTTAAACGTTTCCTCAACTTTTCTTCGAAAACATGCAGCCCTCGCTTGAAAAAAAAGCTTAACGAGAGCATCGAAAAGCTTTAAAGCTTTCAATGTGTACGCACATCGGGAACGGTAGTCAGAGAAATTTTCCAACCAGAAGCAGTGAAAACGCAAGGCACGGTACACGACGCGACGCACAATACGGGAAAAACTATTCGAATAGTTCATAAGAAGAAGCAGCAGCGGAGCAAACACAAAAAATATACACTTTTCGTTCACCGAAAATGTCTGAAATGGTGTAACAAACATTTTGATTAAGCAATTAATTGAGGCAAAGTGCAAGAGTGCAGTGGGTGGGAAATGTTTTAGATTGGCTGCGCCAACGGGTGATACGGGGACGGGGGGCGGTGAAACGCGCGTAAGGAAAAGTAAGTGCCAGAAATTTGTGTATTAAAATAAATCAAATAACCGACTAAACGATGCATACACACAGAGATAAGTGTATGCATACATATAACGCTCAGTGTTGAATGGCATATGCAAAAAGTAAAAAACGTAAAAAAGGAACGAGCGAAAAGCGAGTCGCGTACGATTTTTATTAAACGGAATGTTTGACAAATTAATTGCTATTGAAAAATTTGAAAATTCTACGCGACAAATGCGACAAAGTGTCGAACTACAGAAATTCAAAATATATCTATACGATTTATTTTTAGCGTTGTGGAAATCGGAAAAAAAAACAGCGTAAAGCGATTGAAAATATTTTGATATCCAATAAATACTTTAGTAAAAAAAAACAGAACGAGCATCTATAGAGATTTTATGTGGTGGTCGTTAGCGGAGGGGACGAGGGGGCAAGCGTGTACACAATTTGACCCAGACAACCAACCAGCCAACCAACCACCCACCCAGGCAGGCGGCCACTTGATTAACGCCAATGCCAATTCAAACGCAGAAAATCTCTATAAAACTTTTCATCCAGAGAGAGCTTTTGCTCTCTCACTCTCTCGCTCGCGGATGGGTGCTCTCTTTAAAACATTAGACAGGATAATCAAGACCAAGCATATCTATTTTTCTATTTGTTTTTGTCATTGACCTGTTGTGGGTAAGTGAAAGAAACTTTAATATCGAAAATTTTCAATGAAAAACTAAACTTTAATTGCGTACCACGCTTGGCTTAAGGAAAATGTTTTTAACTAAGTTGTGTCCTTTTTTTTGTGGTGTACCAATTCATTAAATTTCCAAAGGAGGCATTTTCAAGTACCACACAGACCCCCGCAGGGGCTAACATTTAATCGATATGCGAAAAAAGTTAACATATTTAACGGTGTATAAGAAAGGACTAAAAGGATACCATGAAAAGCGTCATCACGCGGTGTTCGAACATATGCAACAACTGTGAATGTTTGAAATCAAAGCTAGCAACAACTACTATGAAGGAGTTAGTGTGTATGTGTGTGTGTGTGTGCGTAATACAAGGATGGTTAACAATTAGTTCTTGGTAAATTTCGCTTACATTTTTAAACATATTGGCCCTAGAAATGATCTTTTAGGGTTTCAACAGTTTTTTAAGGGGTCAAACAAACATTGGATATATGTCCCTCAAAGTATGCAATGTTTATAAGTAACAATACTTCAGGAAAATATGTATGCTACTTGGCTCAACACTAATTTACAGTCTGGATTAAATACGATGTTGTCATCTCTGATTCTTAATTATCTTGTTCAAATATAACATTATGAAAGATAATAAAGCTTGCATATTTTAATGGGAATATATCATGATTTTGGAATCATCTTAAAAGATCTTAAATTTGATCCCAGTTTTTTAAGCCCAACAGTTTTAATGTAACTTTTTTCCACCAATTGACTCTAGCAAAATTGAATTGAAAAAATATATTGAAGAGGTTTAACCCCCAAACCCACCCTCTGCGTACACCACTGTCTGTACTATTTCTAATTTCTATACTGACCATTCCACTAAAGGAAGTTTTCCCATTTGTTGAACTTAAGCCCTTTTTCCAAAACTTCAAATTTATCTGTCATTAGTTCACAAATACCAGAAATGTTGTTAAGGACAGCTAATGCTAACAAATGATGGTTAAGTACTAAGAGCATACTTTTTTGCTGCCATTTAAAACTTTTTTAACATAAAAGGTTTTAGCTATCGAGCTGAAACTTTGCACAGAGTCTCCTTTACTGCACGCTGCTAATATGTCGGAACCGACCGGATCGGATAACTACTTCTTGTAGCTGCCATACAAATGTTCGGTCGGAAAATGGATTTTAGTGAGAAAAAAAACTGTTTTGCTCTCAATATAACTGCTCTCAAACACGGTCAAGGGGTGAATATGTAATGTTTTTAATCTGATCTGCGAAGTTTGGTCGAAGTCGCTAACCGTTGAGACTAGCCTAATATTGTATCAAAACTTCGGTACAGTTAGCTTTGTCCTTTTTTTTTTTTTTTACCTTTCCAAAAATTTAAAACATTTGTCGATGTATGTTCTCTTTGACAATTTTCGAAAGGAATATCGGGGGTTGCTTTTGTAAATCTCCCAAAAAATTCGTTGGTGCCACAGAACTTTAGAGATTTCATTTTCTAATAGAAAATCTAGTTGGTGCACCAGATGTTCTTTCACTGATGTTCCTACTCTAAAAACAGGCCTGAACCCATCCCCAAAAATTTCCCTTATTTTAGTGTGGGTTAATTTAATGATTAACTGAAATTTTTTGATAGTGTTATCTGTTTTATGATGCATTTCTTAAATAATAATTCATTTTATGTCGCATTCTCCACCAATATTTGTTGGCGCCAAAAAATTATTAGTTTCCATCCAATTGCTATCATGTGGAGGGCGCCACTTCGACAAAAGGCGCTAGTGAGAAAAGAGCTTTTCAAAATCTCTAACAAAACTTTAGAGGTTTGAACCCAACCAAAAGTAATTTCTCCCGGCACCTAAGAATTGGAATTCGGTTGGAAATTGGTTGGAAGAGGATTTTCAGATTTGATATCTTATGAGTTTATTGCTTTCTATTGCTTTCATAAACTTCTCTTCTTGACAATCAGACGTTGAGTTGAATTAAGCTTCAGCATGTCTCTAATGTGCTGCTTTGCAACTTTTTTTTGATCAGAAGTTAACATAGTTGAAAATCTTGGGTGTAAGAGCACTGCAGCAAATATAGGTACTGAGCTCTTTACAATCCTGCCCAAAATTATCGACACCATGAAAATTTTAGTTTTGACCTCGTAGAAGAATGGGAAAGGATAATACAACGAAATTAAGTATGCAGGAAGCAAGCTTTATGAATTCTGCTTAAAATCTGATATTTTATCTCTGATTGTATCTCTACTTTTCAAGTAGCGGTTAAAAAAGCAAAAAAGGTGGATTTTTGTCATCTCTGCAAGTGTATCAAAATTATACGACATATTTCAACGTTACGGCTGGAAAGAAAGATTTGGTTTCAATTAATTTTTTTATATTTCTGATAACAATTTAATGAATTTTTAATAAATTGCCGCGTGAGCGTTTATTATCCGACGAGGAAAAGGGAGGATGAGAGCCTTTCAACGATGTTGACTTTAATGTAAGCGAAATACCGCGGGAAAATCGGTTGAACACGTTGTGCTCTCACCAAATTTTTTGAACAATCCGGATGAATATGGTGCCTGAAGCATTGCTCTGAAGAAAACCAAGATGTTTGACCGCGAAAAAGTCGCATAATACTTAAAGCTAGCAATTCGATAGCTTCGTGCTCTACACTTGCCGCATGTTGCAGTACGCCTTGTGCCACGAATGATTGTTTGGCGGACGCTCCAATCATCGGAATGCATTGTCAGAGGAGTTCTTAAAAAAGTTCCGTTCTTAAAGCCGCACCAAAAACAGCACGACTTCAATTTGTGGAAAAAAACTTGGAGAGAAACTGGGCATCGGTATAAAATTAGCTTTATTTTTATTTAAACAGTTTTGTTCAATATTTATCATTTAGATAATATTTTTGATAGAAAAAAACTTTTTCCTGACGGCCATGATGGGCGTTTCGGCACTAATGGATAGATTTGCTTAAGGATCCACTTATGTTTCCAAACGTAATTACGAAGGCGGATCTGCAATAGGTTGGGGAGCCTTTCTTGCGTGGAACGCTTAGATTTGTAGCTCTCAAGTTGTGGATGTACTGTGGAGAATACAGAAAAGTATTGGAGGATCGTCTTCTGCCATTTTTTGAAAAAATATGGAAGAGAGAGCTTGTTTTTCCCAAGGCAGGATAATGCATCTATTCACAAGAGTAGAGAGACCCGAAGCGCTTTACAAGGATCACAAAGTAATGTTTTGGATTGCCAGAGTGCTCTCTGACCCAAACCCAGTTGAGAACATTGTAGGTATCTTAGCCAGACGTGTTTACGCAATTACAACTAATTTGAGAATGTCGACAGCCTCAAAAGCGAAATTTTGGCTCAATGGTCTCTTTTAGACCAAAATTTACCTACAAATTTGGGTGAATTCAATGCCTAAGAGACTTTTCGAGGAAAAGGCTCAAGGTTGCTCTTATTATTCATTAAATAGTGTTTATATACCATTTTACAACGCTAAAATGTTAACTAAATCCAACAAATTGACATGTGTCGTATACTCTTGATACATTGTAGGCAGGACAAAATCGACCTTTTTTGCTTTTTTAACTGCTTCTTGAAAACGCGAGATGCAATCAGAGATAAGAATATCGTGATTTTAAGCAGAATTCATAAAGCTTGCTTTCTCATATTAATTTCGTTGTTTTATTTCCCACTTTCCCTTTCTACGAGGGTCGAAACTAAAATTTTCATGGTGTCCTAAAAAAAATTTTTGGGCAGGAGTGTATGAGAAGAACGTTTATCGAGGCACTTAGATAGTTGAAACACGAGAGCGTAAGTTAAAGTCGGCTAAACCGACTTTCATTTTTTTTATCACTGCTGTTTCCTTAGCGTGACCATCCGAAAAGTATGCAACTTATTTTTAGGAGTGGGTGGGTGTGGTAGCGGGGGCGCTTAGTTCACTTTTTTGCCTCATAACTGAGAACCGCTCATCCGATCTTTATCATTTTTTCCGGCAAATCGATGGATTTGGCTAATTGCTAACTATCTAAAAAGGTACGAATCGTCAATCTTTAAAACTGCTAGGAGATATAACGTTTTTTCCAAATTGCGGGGGCGGGAGGGGTCGTGGCCAAAATTTGAAACAAACATTGTTGTGCGTGCAGAAAAAGAAGAAACATTTGTCCCATACATGTCAAACCCCTATCTCTTACCATCTATGATATCTAGGTGTTCCACACAGAAAATGAGAGAAAAGTATACAAAGAGATGATGAAATAAATAAATCGACTCGGTGTGCAGCTTTATTATTTTGTACTATGTATGTTCCATTCAAATGTTTTTCGGTGGAGTTCTTTTAAGAAACTCTGATCCTGAGTGGTCCGGTTCGGATTCAGGTTCGAAGAGTCAAAAATATTAGGGGTTCGGTTCATGTTCCGATTCGTCGGACCAAAAAAAAAACCCGAACCGAACCGGTTCTAAGAGGTTTCAATGTGCGCTTCTGCGTACTCTTCCGAAATTTTAATATGAGATAATCTCAGTTGTGACAAAGTGGACTTCAAAGCTAAATGGTAGAAACTCAGAGCAATCTGATTGTATAAAATGGTTTTTAATTGTCTTAGTGCCATGTCACTTTAGTTAGTAACTGTTAGGTCATCACTGTTCACTGCACAGTCACTTTCAGGTCATTTAATGTGACTGTCAAGTCCGATGTCCGTAAAGCCAGCTTTGCTCTAAAAAAACTTGCTATGATTAGGTCTCAGAGACTAAAAACTTTCACATCCTCCCACTTCTTTCCCTAATTTTCCCCCAATATTCTGCCTAATGACATTTAGATGATTTGACAAGGCGTATTCCAAAGAATCTGCAGAGAGACAATAAAGCGTAAAGACCTCAAAACTTTGTGTAGCAATTTGTAAATTTCGTTCTGCAATTTCAAATCAATTAATGCCCAAAACTTGGGATAATTTCCTATACTGCATTCGATCGGCGTTTTTCGTAGCTCGGAAATGTATGCAAATAAATTTGTATTCGATTTTTTACCATGATGCTGAAATTGCAGATATTCCAATTCGATAGAGATAGTGTAGATTAATTAAACAACTTTTTTTTTTCAATTTGGTGCACATTTGTTTTTTTACCAAAGTATTTTCAATTCTGTATCAGATTTAAACGAACAGTAATGCTCCATTCGTTACGGGAGCAGACTAATCTTCGTTCAAAGAATAATATTTTTCGCAATTTGAGAGGACTTATTTATAAATGAATTTTTCTTTTTAAAAATTTTTACTACTGTTTATAGATTCTTTTAAACATATATTTAAGTAAGTTTAAAAATATTTGTAAAAATATTAATGAAGTTGTTTTAGCTACATATATACCTGTCAAAGGAATTTGTGAGATAATTGAGTTTGCATGAGTATGGACAAATTTTTCAATTATGGCCCCGAACTAAAAGAAAACTGTCTTTAACCTGTAGGAGAAATATCCTGAGGCTCAAAAACGCCAAAAAAAAGGCTATGAAAAAATATATGGAATATTTTTAGATTAAAATTATCCGATTTTTGTACAATGAGAACATATTAAATATGTTTTTTACTTGCATTTCTAATTTTTATTGATATATTTTATTATTGAAAAACATATATTTTACGATTTTCTTTTGTTTCTTGGCATCATATGCAAGAGACACACATCATATTTAGTTTAATTTAATATGTAGTTCAGTTTAATGGGACATCGAGAAACAAACCGAATCTGTGCGGTTGACTGCAATTTAGTGGCCCACGAATATCACCTGCGACCTTTTTCGCTTTCAATGATTAATTTCAATTTAGCTCTCATCTCTACAAAGCCTTTCTTCGATTACACACACTAAACGAGAAGGTTAATGGACAGTTAGGATTACCTTTCAAATCAAGGCAGCCAATTCGAAATGCCGGAAGGGCCATACTAAGACCTCCACCCACCTTCACCTTCTTTCAATTGCAGGACATCAATAGTCAATTTTAATTTAACCAACTAGAGAAAGACGACAACAGTTAGCCACGTTCAAGCATGGGCAATGTGTGCAGTTCCGGTCAAAAGAAGAAGAAGGACAAGGACAGCGCGTCCGAGCAATCAGATGAGTGAGTGACCATCAACCCCACAATAGCTTGATTACATTGACGGAATTGAATTATTATGACAGCTCCCCACCTTATCAAGAATCGAATGCGGACAAAAAGGATGCTTTGATCTCGAATGAGACAAGTGCGGGTGATGGAAGACGAGCACCACTGGCGTCTGTCGAAGCCATACCGGAGAACACACAGGGTACACAGGAGACCAATGGCAATGAACAGCAACAGCTCCTGCAGCAGCAGCAGCAGAGCACACAGCCGGCACAGGCTAAAACCAATGCAGGAGAAAAGGGTGAGTAGCTGGAAAATATAAGCCAGCTCTCGTTAGTAATGCCTAACTCTTCCTTAACAGATTCCACTACCACCACACCGCAGGGGGCGCAGGCGCCTAGCGATGTGGCCAATGCCAATCCGGCCATGGGTAATCTAAGCATGCTACAGGGTAAACCCCCGCCTGGTCGCAAGATCGAGCGGGATAAGAAAATTGTGATCTATATCCTGGCCGACAATAGTACCGAGTACAAGAAGCACAAGCGCGTCATCTATAGCCTGTACAAACATTTCAAGAGCAAGTGCCAAAGCAAGGGATTCGATTTCATCATAGCCGATGTGCATGACAGTGAGGAGCAACTGGACCAGACCAATAATGGCAATGCCAAGAAGGACTTCTCCCGCCTGCAAGAGGTGAAGCGCTGGACCCAAACCCCCTTGGAGGCGCAGGGTGGTCACGAGGAGGCGGCCAATTGTCTGTGTGAGATCACACGTCATGCGGCCGGAGCCTACATCATACCCGTACTGTTCTTGGGTTCCAACTTGGGCACCCCCATGCTGCCACTGACCATCGAGAGTCAGGACTTCACTTCGGTGCTGAGTGCCGCGAGTGACGCGGAGAAATTGTTGCTGGAGAAATGGTACACCATCGACAACTCCTACCAGCCCATGTGCCATCGCCTGTACACTCAGCAAATAGATCCGTACTCCACCCAAGTCAACGGGGAGCTCAATGAGTTGCTCTCGGTTCTCTTACGCCTCTTCTCCGATGATGTCAAGGACTCGTATCTCACCACTGTGGTGGAGCAGGAGATCAATAACACGGTTCTAATGAGTCAGGAGTTGGCCAAACGTTGCATTTGGATACAAACCGGAGCCCAGTACTCTAGGGCACCGGATAATGCCAGCCAACTGGAACTGGAGGTCTTAAGACGCATCACACGCATCTACGCGGAGCTCAAGAATCAGCTGTGCGAAAAGAATCTCATTCGCCTGTTGCCCACCATGAATATATTGGACGAGGAACTGTCGGCGGTTATTGAAAGTCTGCTGGATAAGTCCCTGGCGGGCATATTCGAGGAACATCAGCAGAAGAGCAGCATACCGTTTAACACGCTGGGCGTGGATCGGGTCTTGCTGGAGGAACTGCAACTGATAGGTCATTACTCGAAAGTACTTGCTCAGAATTCGGCCAATTTTGATATCATGAACGATGTGAAGCGCTATATACGTGATGGAACGTCACAGCCCTTGGTAATATCTGGGGCACGGGGGAGTGGTAAAAGTGTGCTGGTGTCCAAGATTATGGAGAATGTACATCGCTGGAAACCGGAAGCGCAGCTTATACTGAGGTGAGCAAGTCAAGAAAGTTTCTAAGGAAGATGATTTAATGGTATTCCTCTAGTTATAAAGAGCTGGGATTCCCTTGAGGTAGATGAGCATGCTTCTACGCTATTTCTTGATATCGCATTGCAACCTTATCTAACCTAACCTAGAGAACTTTTTGTTGGGCAAAGCTCGGTCATTGCTTTTGAGTCCATGTTACTATATATCAGGGCCGGCCAAATGAAGAGAACACAGAAAAATGTGCTTGTGTTAGCGAGCATTTAGCCGTTTTACTTGTTTTGTGTACTCACCGATTCCGCCAGAATTGTCACTAAACGATGTTCAGAACAGCCAAAGATATAAGCAGTTTTAACTCACAACATAAATTGGATACACCTTGAAAAGCATTGCATACTTTCAGGCTGAAATTTCATATCAGAAGTTCAGGGCTTGAATTTCACACTTGTGTAATCCTCAAGTCTTTATTCGACAAAAAGTTGGCTAATAAATAGCAACATAAAATCATTGTAATGTTTAGAAGTCTAATGCTTTTATTCAAAATAACGATTATTCAAGATACCGATCTTTTTGTTCAAATAAAAAAATCTCTAACCGAATTTAAAATTTGATTGACAATTATATTGGTATGGGACTTCATTGACAATATCTATAATCAGTTACTAAATATCCTTTCTTCACAGATATGCCAATTTGAGTGCACGTTCCTCGGATCTCACGTTTCTACTGGGTTCGATGGCCAATCAAATGTCCGTCCTGGAGACGGGACAACAATGTCAAGTGCCGCATGTAAGTAACTTCTTAAATTTTCCCACATACCCCCTCAATTCCGTTTTCCATTCAGACTTTGGAAGCCTATGCGAACGTTATACGCGACATCCTGGGACGTCAACAGCGTTTCTTTGTGCTCATCATTGATGGTGTCGATGAGTTGCAGCACAATGCCGTTTTGGACTGGCTACCCCTACAGTTGGGCAGCATGGGTAAACTCATTCTGACCGTTAGTGAGTTGGAGGAGGGAGGAGAGGATGCCACCAACGCCGGCGCTGGCGGTGATTCCTTTGATATGCTCGCCGCGCTGGCGCAGTTGGGCATTCCACAGCGCTGCTTCCTGCGCTTGCGTCAGTTCACCGAGCGGCAATGGCACGACATACTCAGTTCGGGTGGCGGTGACTTCTACGCTGCCAATGGAGCACTGAAGCTGCCCGACGATTGGAAATCGCTGCATGGCAAGACGCCGTATCACGCCAAATCGCTATGGTGGCTCGCCTGGCTGGGACATGTGGCTCAGCCCATCAGCGAGATTGGTGACATCTCCAGCAAGATATTGCAGGTGCTGGAGACGAAATTTGCCACCGATCAAGTGGAGCTATTGCTGCTCATTGTCAGACTGTCGCCATGGGGCATCCGGGAGAGCGATTGCTTGGGCGTTTTTCAAAAGATGACACAATTGGAGGCGCAGGTCGCCTTCAAGATATGGTCCAAGTTTTGCTGGCTAATGGGACCTCTGTTAGGTCTTAAGAATATTAGAATAGCGGACAGGAGCTTTGGACGTGCCGTCCTGGCGAGGTATGCGCAGAAACAGTGGCTGGTACATGAAGCGCTGCGGGACTACTTCGATCGGCAGGACAGCGAGTTCAAGGGTAGCCAAGGAGCGAACACGTAAGTTGGGGTCAAAATTACACATTTTACGATATTCTGAAAGTTATTTCGGGAGATCTTTTATAGACCAAGCCTAAGCTCTTTATAAGATATCGTTTTTCAAAGTGCAGGGAAGCAAAGCGCTTTTGAACAGAACCAATCCGTACCGAAACGCTAATTCCAGCTCGTAGTCCAAGGCAGCGTGTTTTCAAAAATGCTGAAGCGGTATATTTGACTTTTATTCACTCACGAAACATCGTGCGTTGTTGCATGGAAAAAAAATATTTCCGTCTTTTTGAAACAATGCGTGTCAAGCTTTATGAATGGGCCAAGTGCCAAAAGTTTATCGTCAGACCTTTTTAATACTTTATAGAGCACTGTCAAAATTTATCTTACCGACCAATGCATACGACAAAAAATTGCCAGTAGACAAAAAATGCAGGAGAACTTATTAGAATAACGCGATAAAGTATTTTTATGCACAAATACGAGGAATCTTACCGCCGCATGAATGGGGTTACTGTTTATTCTTCACAACCCAACAGATGTACGAAATAAATTAAATTTTAAAGATGGTTTCAAACCACAGACTGTGGTTAAAAGCAGGGATATACCGACTCGTTGTCCGAAATAAACCGTTTCTAATCACGTACTGGAACCCGTACCGGAAACGATAACAATTTTTGATGTGAAACATCTATAAGCGTCACGTGACGCTGAGGTCAGCATATTTTTGGTTGTTGTTTTAGTGGAGTGTCCCAGGGGAAGAGGAGTGAAATTGGGCAGAAAGAGGAGGGAAACTGGGGGGAAAGTGGAGGTGACTTAACAGTGACTTGATAGTGACTAAACAGTGATAAACAGTGACTTGATAGTGAATTAATAATGAATTGACAGTGACTTGACAGTAACTAAACAGTTACTTGACAGTTACTTAACAGTGACTTGACAGTGACTAATCAGTGACTTGACAGTGACTAAACAGTAATTTGATAATTACTCAACAGTGACTTGTCGGTGACTAAACAGTGACTTGATAGTGAATTAACAATGAATTGACAGTGACTTAACAGTGACTTGGCAGTAACTTAACAATGTCTTGACAATGTCTAAACAGTAAAATGACAATGACTAAACAGTGACTTGGCAGTGACTTGACAGTCGAAATTGTATTAACAGTGACCGAACAGTAAATATAAAGTGACTAAACAGTGACTTAACACATTTCATTTCATTCAAATGTTGACCGTTGATTTTACGTAACGCCACAGGAAAATGTCCAGTGGTGTGATCTAGGCGGCCAGTTGAGAGGTCCGGAACGCAAAATATTTCTCAATATGGCCCTTGTTTTGCGCGCTGTGTGTGCCGTAGCACCGTCTTGCTGAAACCAAATGTCGCCAACATCAAGGGCTTCAATTTCAGGCAACAAAAAGTCATTTATCATGGTGCGGTGGCGCTCGCCATTGACGGTTATGTTCTGTCCGGTCTCATTTTGAAAAAATTACGGATCGATGAGCAACCCTTAAAACACAAAATATGATATTGTAATATAACCGTTGCAGAGCTCATTGTAGACGTTGCGGTGTATTTCCATTATGATTTTTCAAACAATCCTTAACAAAAACAAGTAAGAGTGTTGCGGTCGAGCGCCCCGACAGCAAAATACCCTGTTCCAAGTAATGTGGTTCCTATACCTTTGAACTCCTTTTATTTTAAAATTTATTTGAATAATTGGGGAGGCGCACTTGCATATCTTCGGTGTTTTTGCTCGGATCTTGTCGTGGTATACAGAATAGAATATATATTTAATCATTAGGTTCAAACTTAAAAATTTTAGCTCTGACAGTTTTTCGCGGTTAGAAGGAGAAGGAGGAGGAATTTGCCAAATCTGAAGCAAACTTGATTTGGGTACGATATACACCCTACATACATGCAAAATTTGTGGCTCTACCTCTTATAGTCTCTGAGATCAACGCGTTCATACAGACAGACAGACGGACAGACGGACGGACGGACAGACGGACATGGCTAAATCGACTCGGCTGTTGATGCTGATCAAGAATATATATACTTTATGGGGTCGGAGGTGCTTCCTTCTGGCTGTTACATACATTTGCACAACTTCATGATCCCCTTTTTCCCATTTTTAATGAGAACAGGGTATAATAAGATGACAGAATTACACCAGTCACTTGTGATATCTGAGAAAAGAATATTGGAAAAAACAACCTCTTAATGCAGCACCACCCTTTATCTCATAAGATGTAATCATAAGTTTGTACATGTTGTTAAGTAGTTAACAGTAAAATAATAAGAAATATGCAATCTATATATATATAAATCTGTACGCCCGACTGACATAGTGTCAGACATATTATCAACCCACAGCCTAAATGGCTTATCCTACAGGTTTGAGATTTGGCATAGACCTTCGTTCAGTTATGCAGGCGCGCCCTAAGAAAGAAAATTTTGAAAACTCCACCCGGAATAGTCGAAAAAGCGTCGGAAAAGTTTGTATAGGAAAAATTTTATTTTTCATTTGATTGACTTGAAACTTGGTTTGTAAGCTAAGTACGCGAAATGATTCGACACGTTTTTCCTTTCCGATTTTGGAAAATCCGCCCACGAGGAAAATGGCCGGAAAATTCTGCATGAAAAAAACTATTTTTCATCCGATTGGCTTGAAACTCGGTTTGTAAGGACAGAATACGAAATACTTGATAATTTGAAATGTGATTTTCCCTTCAACGTCGGGAAATTCTCGGGAAAAGTCAGCATGAAAAAAATATTTTCCTGAAACTGTGGTAGAATACGATAATTTTAAATGTGATTTTTCAATGTGACGCCCCATGCGGGAAAATTTCCGGAAAATTCTGCATGGAAAACAATATTTTTCACCCGATTGACTTAAAACTCGGTTTTAGCCAAAATGAGAATTCATTTGTGTTTTCATTTTCCGATGTTGGAAATACCGCCGGGAAGCCCACTGGGAAGTGAATGGGATGTGGAGGGGATGTGAGTGGGATGTGGGTGGTAAGTTGTTTTGGAAGTGGGGTGCGGAAGTGGGTGGTATGTGGGTGGCAAGTGGGTGGAGTGTGGGTGGTAAGTATACATTGGTAGTGGTCTATATAATTTTTCTTTAAATGTGAAATACATTTGTGTTGAATTTTGATTCTTTTCATCGTAAAATATCTAAGAAACTAAAAAAACAGTACTTATACCGGTGCCAATATAGGAATTCCAGTACCATATCGAAACCGAAAACCGAAATAAAACCTTTAACTGGAACGTACCGGAACCGAAATTCGTTTTAGGATTAGTCTCTGGTTTAAAGTGATTTTGCTACACCAAAAAAATATTGGAAAATTATATTGTAATTGCAACGTTAATCTCCATATTATATATATTTCCTTCTCAATCTTTTGCCATTTCAGCTACAACTACCAGAAGTACTTAAAACTGCCTTATCATCACTTCTGTGCGGTTATCGAGGACAAACCGGCGTCACATAAAATCGACATACTCTTCAATTGCTTCTACTTTACGGATTTGCAATGGATTGCCAACAAAGTCCATGCCACGGGGCCGGATCATCTGTTGCACGATTTACTCCATGCCGAGTGGCTGGCCGGCCCAGAGGGCTCCAATGGCTATGTGCATATCAATTTCCTTAAACAATTTCTGGTGCAATATCTGCACGAGTTGAGCTACGATGGCCAACAGTTCTATACGCTTATGAAATATTATTTAAAGACCCGGTTCAAAGAGTCCTCCACGCTAAAGGACGACGAGAAAATTCGCAGCTGGTGGGAGTGCACCAATGAGCTGGAATTTGCCTTTTTAGAGATACTCAATGCGGATTTGGATGCAGAGAATGGAAATCGACCAGATGAGTCGGCGGATGCCGTGAAGGGCTATGATGTTCTAATGAATCTCCCGCAGCCGGGATGCTATGTGGCTTCGCTGTGCACCGAAAGGGCAGAGATCTGCATTTGGGATGTGAAGAACTGTTGTCGCATACGAGAGTTGCAGGGCATACAACAGCCCACGGCCATGTGTCCAGTGGGTAGTTATGAGGCGGCGGTGCTGTGTCGTCGAGAGATCCGGGTGATCAATCTGGATGAGGGCAAATTTAAGGTAAGTGACTGTCAACAAAAAAGGATGTGCATCATCTTATGTGCTTATTACAGGTCACACTCAAGGGAGTGATGAACCAGAAGATGCCGTATTTTGGTCTTCATGATCAGAATCATTTAGTTTGCCTCTCACGCAATCGCATGTATGTCAATCTCATGAATTTAGAGTCGGGCGATTGTGTGACCACTTTCAAGGCAGGCGAAGATCGTTTCCTTAACTCCTTGCTGGTCTCGGGTGATGGACGGTGAGTAGAATTAAGGCTTGACTCGGAGTTGGTTTACCAAACATTTGGAACTTACAGCATTCTCGTCTGCGGCGATGAGACACAGAAGCCCTTTCCACTGCTCGTGTGGCATCTCTCCCAGCGCAAGTTGCTCTACGATTTGCGTATACCGCATCATGACTTCATCACCTCCTTGTCGGCCATTACCCATGAGGGTTCCTATGTGTGTGTGGTGGCCAAAGAGCTGAATGAGCCCACCACACCAAATTTCATAGTGGTCTACGATCTGCAGAGTGGCACTTTGTTCAAGAAATGGAAGCCCAGCTGTAACACCGTTTCCCTGGCCATATCTCAAGTGAATGCCTGTGTCATAGCCGGCTTGGAAGATGCCAAAATCTTGATTTGGGATCTGGTGACAGGCAATTGCAAGAGCACACTCATTGGACACAATGCTCCGGTGACGTTTTTGAAATTGGATCCCTTGGGTAAAGTTTTGCTGTCGTACGACAAGGAGGGGCGCGATGGTGCCATACGCATGTGGGAACTTAACTCAGGTAAGGAAGAGCTCTTAAATCAAAGTCATCCAAAAACATGCTTTTCCCTTTTGTAGCCAAATCATTGGCTGTGTTCAAGCCACCTGCTCAGGTCAGCACCTGTGAGATTCTACCGAATGGAGCTTTTGTGGTCCTGGCTCTCAAAGATCGCAACGGCTTGCTAACTTTAGCGCTGAAAAATTATGGCGGCGGTTCTGGCGATGCTCTGGAGGATGACTGTGGCACACTGTATGGCAATCCCGATAACCAGCACAAAGTTTTCGACTTGAGTAATTAAAATCAATTAAAACGTTAGTTATCATTATTCAAATTATATTATGAAAATTTAAAAAAGAAATGAATTATTATAAATATGACAAAATCCAAGCAAAACACACACACACAGCCATTTTCTCATGCATAATTCATTAGATGTATGTAAAATCCTTAAAAAAAAACCCAAAAACAACAAGAACTTACCAAATGTACAAACAAAGCAAAGAGAAAAAGATACAAAAAAAATGTATGAATTAAAAACAAATCCATTAAGTCCAAAATTGTGGTTTTACTTAAGAGATGGGGTAAGACATTACAGGGTTCTGGTACATTTGTTTATTCCAAAATCTCAAGTGGTAGCAAACAGATACAACAAATTCTTGGCAAACTGTATAATCTCAGTGCCGCCCAATTTGGATGTGCCATAAATACGATCCACAAACGTAATGGGCACCTCGCCAATACTAAATCCATGTTGACGTGCCCTCACCAGCATTTCCATTTGAAAGACATAACCCTTGGAGACACAACTGGCTATGCACTTTTGCAACACATTCTTCTTGTAAAGCCGGAACGATCCCGTCAAATCACTGGCATTGGGCCGCAACAAAACCTGCGACAAGAAGTTTGCTCCACGTGAGATAAGCTTGCGCTTAAAGTCCCAGCCATAGACACCACCATCACCAGCATAGCGAGTGCCCGAGACTATATCATAGTCACCCTTTTGTTGCAGTTTAATGAATTCCGGTATGAACTTGGGCTGTAAGATAGTTACAAAACATAATTAGAACACGTCAGTCAATCAATTAAGGCTCCTCGCTCACATGATGACTCAAATCGGCATCGATTATGATAATAAAATCTCCCGTGGCATGTTGCATGCCATGTATATAGGCTGTGCCTAAACCCAATTTGGCGGTCCGGGGACGCAAAACAATTCTATCCTCGCCATAGATCTTTTGCAAATCCTTGGCCACCTCCAGAGTGCCGTCGGGACTGCCATCGTCTATAACAATCACCTCGTAGTCAAAGGCGCTGCCAAGGGAAGAGATTTGATTAGGCTGTTTATGGCATATACGGTAAGGGAAACCCACCTGGCCTTCATGTATTTCACAATTAGCCATATTATAATGGGCAAATTGTCCTTCTCATTGTAGGTGGGCAGCAGTATGCTGTATTTGTGGGCGTTTGTTGGCATTTTTTGAAAGATTTATAAATTAATTAGTGATGCGAAATGTCTTATCTATTAGAGATGAGCATTAAACGGCATACCAGTGACTGAGTCACTGTCACAGTGTCTCGAAACCAATTTGTATTTGTTGGCCAAAAATTCATGAGATGTTTTTTGGGTAAACTTTTATAATCAAATTTAACTGTTACCCAAAGTCAACTTAAATTGAATGGAGAATAAATATAAACAATAAACTAGATATTACATATAATAAGTAGACATCGGATTTTAGGTGAAAACATATTTTTAATGGGTGGTCCAAAAAAAATTCTGATTGCATACAAATTTGTTTCATGAAAAGCAGATAATTTTAAATCATCATTCGGTTTGCATATTTGACATACTTACATATCTTCGACCTAAAAGCATATTTGAGAATATGATAACATATTTTAACCTATTTTGACCTATTTTGGAATATGTTATATGCTTTTACATATTCAGAGAATAAATATATGCTCCCAAGTAGGCGTCTTCAAATCTAACACCCCATTAAATGTATAACAATCGTCAGTCATTTTTGTGAGCTCAACCATGGAGCAATTGGAATTAGAGAGAACGTTTGCGCTGCCTCTCAATTTTGCTGGTGTTAAACGATAGTGCCCAAAAAGAAACTTAAGTGCCCAAAGATAATTATAGTGCCCAAAAGATACTTCAAGTGCCAATAGGAAATCACTGTGGTTAGAGCGACCTTTTTTCAAAATGGCTAAGTGATATTCCCAGTGAGCCGTTTACGATCATAGAGGAAGGATTTTATTGCGGAGTATGTGAAAAGAATGTAAGTATACTATAAAATATTATATTAAATTAGTTTAAATTTTGGTTTTGCACACGTCTTGCAGATAGTATTAGACAAGAAATCTCAATTAAAACAGCATATTGCTACGAGCTTACATAAAAGCAATACAATTAAGGCTGCAGGCCAGGAAAATAAAAATGATTCCGAGAATTCATTTAACTTTGAATTGTGTCAAGCTATGGTTGCTGCAAATATACCAATTAATGCGTTAAGTAACCCAATTTTTAATGCATTTTTAAAAAGTATACAAAGCAAAATAGCACGAGATGTGGGTATCGGTGAGAAACCAGATAGACCGAATATAGCAAACCTCATAGTCGGAACTCTGAATGAATCTAATCCACAACACATTTTTAGTTGCTTGTAAAGAGATTGAACGTCACAGGGTGCTACACACGGGCACAGAAAAATACACACGATAATGATTAAGGCTGGAAAGCATCTAAAAGTATTTACCCAAACATGGTTCATTTAACAGGCTTGGCTCATGCGCTTCACAGGATTGCGGAGACTATACGTGCATCATATCCGGAGTATTTTAGTAAAGTAAAGTATTTTTTAAATCGCCCATTCGGGCAAAAAAATATAAAGAGGCATTGAACATAATGTTACCACCAGAGTCAATCATCACAAGATGGGGAACCTGGCTAGAGGCGGTAAGCTTCCATGCCGAACACTTTATCGGAATTAAATCGGTAAGTATGTTGGTAGTTAGTCCTGTAAGAAATTTTGTAAGACTAATTTTATCTAATTTTATAAAATATTGCAGGTACTCCAGTCATTTGACCCAGGTGATGCTGAATGTATAAAAGACTCACTAGAGCTTTTAAAAGGTGCTAAACTGGCTTCAGATCTTGTTTTTATAACAACACATTTTGAGAATCTGCCACATATAATAACATCTTTGGAAGAAATGGAATTTCTTTAAGCGATGGCATGCAGCTATTCCAAAAGGCTAATAACTTAATCAAACAAGTCCCGGGAAAAATTGGACGGGAAGTGATTCACTTATTTGCTCATAACTCGAGAACCGCTCATCCGATCTTAATCATTATTTCTCGGCAAATCGATACATTTTGCTAATGACTAACTAACTCTAGAAGGTACGAATCATCTGATCTGCCTGCAAGTATAAAAAGCATTTGTCCCATACATGTCAAACCTCTATCTCTTACCATCTCTGAGATCTGTTTGTTCATACGGACGGACAGACGGACGGACAGACGGACATGGCTATATCGACTCGGCTGTTGATGCTGATCAAGAATATATATACTTTATAGGGTCGGAAATGATTCCGTCTCCATGTTACATACTTTTGTACAAACTAATTTATCAATGTACCTTCGGTACAGAGTATAATAAAACAAAAAATCTCATATATGAAACGAATATGTTAACATAATTTGACCTATTTTAACCTATTTTAACAATTGTTTGGATCTAAGGTAACTTTAGATTGTGAGACTCGGTTAAATATACATAAATAAAATTCATTAAAAAAGTCTTTTGATAACTACAGCGATTTAAATCATAAAAACTTTTCAATCCCAGAATACAAATATTTGCAAACGGAATAATCGGAATAATACGTTGTACAATAGGTCGAATATCGGTAGTTTGCTTCCAAAAACTGTTAAGTGTTTACTTTTCTACATAAAACGAGACCATGGATCAAATGACTACAAATCTGTTAGTTTTTGTATTCCTAAAACACGGGTTCTGCGCTTATCTGCATCTTGCATCTTGCACATGCACGTCTATCTAGGATTAATTGATCTCAATTAAGGTTCTCAAATACAATTAAAAGAAGACCTAAAGACCGCCTACAAATTTATAGCGACCTAATTTCACATCCCCATCGGGGATATATCCTGATATATAAAGAGTAACAGTCACAGCTGTGACTGTCGTGCTCATCTCTGTCACTATCGATAATCTCTTGGAATATGTTGCAGCTGATTTGGTTTTAGCTAGTTTTTGCGTTGACCTCTGGCCACACTGCTCGATCCCAGCTTAAAAGACAATAACAATGGGCAATGAAGGCAGCAAGTTAAAAGGATTAATTTTAGAGAAAAATGCTGTGGAAGCTAATGACTTTTGGGCCCTGTACAATGCCGAATCGCCCACCACATCCAACGAAGAGGGCATGCAGGGTGGGCAACTTTTATCCATTTTCCAGGGCGAACGACCGGAGGGACCCATGGAAAGAGCCATCAAGGTGATGTGTACAATTTTAATTGTAAGTGAAAACTCGTTTAATTAGTGTTTTCTAACAAACAGAACCTTAGGATCTATCGCCATCCCTACATATTGAAATATGTGGCCACCTGGGAGCAATCTGGAAAAAAGCAGTTGGCCACAGAGAGGGTGAGACCCTTGAGTCTTGTTCTGGGCGATCAGAGTGAGATACAGGTGTGCCTGGGATTGAGGACCATACTCTGCAGTCTGATATTTCTCATAGAGAAGGCTCTGGCCCGGCACCTGAATATCAGCATTCAATCCATTTATGTCACCGACAATGGCAGCTGGCGTTTAGCTGGCTTCGAGTATGTGTGGAAGGCCAAGGAGCTGAACAAACAATTGCTGGACTCGGTGCGCACATTTCGCCCAGACTTGGATGTCACAAACTGTGAGAATTTCGAACAATTTGCCTTTGCCGCGCTGTGTGAGCAAATACTGGACAAATCCTGTGGCGAGAGCGGACTGCATGTACAGGAATTTCGTGAATATTGCGCCATACATCTGAAGCATCAGAACACGGAGCTGAGACCCAAACTCTCGGCTGTGCTATTGCATCCGTATTTCAATCATGAGTTTGTTCTGATACATTCCTTTCTGTTTGAGCTGCCCCTGAAGTCGGTGCAAGAGCGGCAGCAGTTTTTCAGCTCGTTAATTGAGCGACTTTTGTGTTTCGATGAGCAAATGGTGGCCAGTCAGCTGGCCAGTAACTTGCTTTCACGAATGGTTCTACTAGATCCCACCGCTCAGCACTGTGTCACACCCTTTGTAATGAGAACCAAGACCACAGAGGGAGCCAGCTCTGCACTGTTCAGTCCTCAGACTTATGTTCAGTATTTATTGCCACACATTTTGAAAATGTTTCGTCTGAAAGATGCCCAGATACGAATGATGCTTTTGGATTACTTTATGGACTATGTGCGCCTGCTAAGCGATGAACAGCTTAAGAGCGACATCTTGCCACACTTGCAGTTGGGCATGAGCGATACCAATGATGTTTTGGTGGCCAAAACGTTGAGATGTCTGGCTGACCTCGTGGGCATTTTGGGTGCATCTACGGTTTTGGGAGGTGAGCGACGACGCTGGTTCTCCGATGGCCGTCCGCATTTAAATCCTCAGCTCTGGTCCGAACCTCGCTCGATTACCCCCCTCATGAATGGCAGCTCTCTGGATATGGAGGATAATGATTTTATGGTCTCGGGTAGTCCTTTGCCACTGGAGAATGCAGCTCCTTTGGCTTTACGCTTGAGTCCCGACGGGGGAGAAGATGAAATTGAAAAGAATACGGATGGCAGCAAACCCCTAGAAAGTAGCAGCGAGGAGAGCATCCAAGAACAAACCTTAGTGAATTTACCGGCCCAAGGAGAGGAGGAGGAGGAAGCCTGGTCGGACTGGGATACCACCGATGAGCTGCAGCGTTTGAATGCCCAGGCACAAGCGGGTGCAGGGGTTATCACACCCGATCATTTGCTGGAGACGAACAGCAGCTCCTCTACACAGGCCACACAGGATTCATATCGCACCGCCTGCTCTTCTTTGACCAATAAATCACTTCCGCCACCTCCTGCCACCGCCAGCAGTCGTCAGGTCATCGATGATCTCAGCTCGTTGGACATACAGGTTCAGCTCACCACGCCAGCCGGTGTGGCTAAGGTGCCTGAATTCGATTTCTTCAAGGACATGGAACCTGTCATTAAGAAATCGGCCACCAGCAGTGAGACGGAGGTTATACAAGTAGATGCCAGTCGATTTGCTGCCCCCAATGGTTTGGATCTGGCAGGCGAGTCGGATGTAGGGGGCTGGGGTCTGGATGAGCAAGACGAAGATGATGAAGTGGTTTGGGGCACAGCCTCGTAGACTAGATATTAATGTTTTGTATGTACGATATGTAATATTTCATTCCTAAGTCCTAGTTTTTCTGTCGTCAAACTCTGGTAACTGCAACACAAACTGTATAATAAAGTAATAATTGTATGTTATGTATATATTTTTATGTATTTCTCATTAATTTGTTTAAAAGGTTTTTCGACTTGTTTCAGTTTCTTCATTTTGCATGCGCTTTTAAAACTAATTTTGTAAAATCGTTAAATATTTTCATGGTGTTAGCAAAAATGCTATATTTACGCAAAAACATTCTAAAATGCATTTGGAATGGATTTTGTTTTGTGGTTTATCATTTGACTATTTAATATTAACATGGATGACAAACAAACCAAAAGCTTAGATAATACAAATACAAAAATCGAAGATGTTCTTGAGTTGAGAGATCGAAATCAAAGGCTTTTACTGCTGTAATATTTCGGCCAAAATATGCCCAAGACAATGCTTAATATGAGTAGTTAATTACTGAAGTAGCTTTTTACAAGCAAAGGTTTTAAGACAACAAATTTCTTTAGATGAGATTTAGCAAATTTGTGAATTGAGTGGACTCTCCCTTTGAACAGTTGGCATTTAAAACTTTGAAACCTTTAAAAACTCTAATAGATCATGGTTTGTTCGTATGCTTGAAACTTGAAAAAGACTGAACCAAATTGGATACTTCCCTCTGCGGGTTTGTTCGTAATTTCTACGCGAAGTTTTAGGAAAAGAAAGAAAAGTCGCAAAATTCTTAACAAATGGCTTTGTAGAAGCAAATTTCATGTTTCAGTTCAATTCAAGTACAGCTCAACACTTGGCCCAGTAGGCGGTCATTCCATTTGACAGTTGTATCTGATTTGATTCGTTATTGCAGTTGTTTTTCAAATTTGCATAGCCTTTTTTCGATAGTGGGCTATTTCAAAGGTAAATTAACGGGCGTACTCAGCAGATTATTCCGATTAGAGATTACCGATTTGCGATTGCTGATGAGTCTCTGCTGAAGATATTCTGTGGCTTTAGTACTTTTCATCAATGCAAAACACTCTCACAAAATTTCCGATATATATGGATTTGTTAAATAGAAAATTTCATTTGAATGTCTGGACAAAGGTAGGCTGACCCAGCAATCGTTAACCAATCATACGTTTTGTTCGATTTCTATTCAACAAGCATGATTGGCAAATTTCCCAATCCCAATCGTCAATCACTGTATTCAGCAAATAAAATCGGCAATCATAAATCACAAATCGTAAATCGGAATTATCTGCTGAATACGCCCATTGATTAGAAAATTCATGTGCGATTTATACAAAGTGATGATCATTTACAGTTCAATGATTGTTACTATGCCAAGAAGAGGTCTTGGTAACATTTATCGGCGTTCTCAGAATGCAACGCGACACGAAAGAGAAAAGGGAATCAGTCCGAATCAGAATGTTTGAAAATCGTACGCAAAGATTAGAAAAGATCATCGTAGTGGCGAACAAACAGAGCAGCAGAGTTTCTTTACCACCAGGCCATGGCCCATGCTGCTTTAAGCTGAATCTCCTACAACGATTATTTTGAAATCACGTTGAAATTGGATTTGAAATTGTATATGAATGTAATTTTAAACCAGGGGTGCCCAGACTGAGCTTACGCCCGCGTGAAATGGAAAATTGATGGAAAAAATATATTTAAAGCAACAACAACTACTATAAATCGAAAAGCACTCGGGCCTCTGCAAGCGAGGCGAGTGCCGACTACGCTAAGCAACTTTGTTGTTGCGTTCGAGTTCGCGAGAGACATCGGTGAGAGAGAAGAGAGCAGAGGCGGCCATCCACAGCTCATACGAGCCGAAGTCTGTCGTGTTTTTATGCAAACACGAGTCGAAGTTATGGTTGTGTGAATAGGTGAAAACTGCATTGCAAGTAAACCGGCTGTAGTCTGGAGAGAGCTCTGTTGTTCACCAACACAAGCGCACTTTTCTGTCCTCTCCATTTGGCCGCCTCTGGAAGAGTGACACATATGATGTTGTTGTTGCAGGCTTATGGCGTGCGCGATACCAATTCGCGCAAGCTATTCCTTAGCGTTACACAACAACAAATGCGTGGCTTGCGCAATGGGCATGGGCGCCCCTGTTTTAAACCATCGTTCAAAGTAACTTGACCTACATCAGGGCTAGACACCAACACCCTAAAAAACATTCTTTTTATTTCATTCTTTACAAATTCTTATTGCCTTGAAAAAAATTTCTGTTATAATAAAGGCGCACTTTCAAACGCACCTGACTTGGACATCTAAAAAACACCTTCCCAAACTCCTGGAGATTGCCTCGCCCTAAACTATTAGCAGCAAAATTTTTAAATTTTAATCACGATTTGAAATAAGAAAGAAAGATGAATTGATATGGAAGAAGATAGCATTCACTTTCTTTTTGAAATGAGCTTTGTAACAGTGGAATAGCTAAACCCACTCAAAAACTTAACTCCTTTAGAAACGAGTTTTTTATTTCGCTCTGCAAACAAGAAATTTCTCCTATAGAAATTAGCCTATGGCGATTTCACCCTAAATTTTAAAACATATTTTCATAAGTTAAATTTTTCTAAAAGTTCAGTTTTGGGTTTTTTACCAAATTTGAAGCAAATTTCTTAAATGCAGAAATTTTTCTTAATTTTAGGGCGATTTTCCTAAATCTAGAAAAATAATTTTGTGAGTGCACATCACGATATAACGCAAACTAAACACTTATCTTGCCAACAGAAGACAAAAACTTCAGAATTTGCCTTCAACTATACAAATTCATTGACAAATGTTAAAATTTACTGAATCACTTTTGCCGAATCCTGATCAAGAATATATATATATCTGCAAATATACTTTCTTGGAGATTTACATGAAGTCATTCGGAGTTGTGCTTTCTTCAATACATCGAAAAGAGAAATAGTTCAGCAATTGTTACATGAACACAATGAGCTCATCAAGCTGTTTTGGCCTTCGTTGGAACAGTTGCCATCCGATGATCAGCTTTGTCATACAAGCAGATAATCAAGCAGCAGGAACTCATGAATGAGAACAGTTTGTATAACATAAATTGTTGTTGTCGGGGTGAAAATGTGTAATTCGGATGATATAGTCAACAAACGCCGAACTAAAATGGTACGGTATGGGATCAAATTGAATTAATCTTTAATACATGCTACTGCATTTAACACGGCCAACTTATACCTTTTTTGACATTTATCACATTTTGATTTATTTTTATCTGCTGTAAATTCGAAACTGTTTCAAAGATAAAATTGTGTCAATCATTTCATAAGAACAATTTATTTCGATCCTTGGTTTGGCCCATGATATTCGATAAATGTTCGCAAACGTAGTAAAAAATAGTGACTTTTGCGAACAAAACAAACGAGCTTCAAGTAAAGATTCGAGTAATATTCGCCAAAGTTCGTAAGAACAAGCAAAAGCAACAACAATGTTACTTTTCACAGCTTCGACTATTTTCAAATTATTTTTAACTTCAAAATGAACTCTTGTTTCTGCTTTTGATAAAACCAGAAGCCGCAGCAAAACCTGAAGAATCAGAAAAAGGGATTATTAAGAAAAATAAAAGCAGCAGCAGCAGATGTCGCTTTATGATTTTGATTTTGCTGGTGATTTTGTTCAGTGCCGTCAGTCGAAGCAGCAGCATGTGTTCTCTTCTGCAAGTAGACGATTAACAAGATCACAAACATTTCAGAGTGCTGTTGTTGTTACCTTTAAACGAGTTGAGCCGTGTAACGGTAAAAATGTTGTTGTGTATTGAGAGAAATAAAGCGCCGGGCAAATCATTTGTCGCTCTAGCGCTGCCGTTGACTTTTTGAAAGCGAATGCATGCTGCTGCTTCGACTTAGGACACTGAGCAAAATTAAAATGAAAATCATCAATCATCGAAATAAATAAACCTAAATAAATAAAAATGAAAATCAAAAATGATAAAGCTTTTTGCTTTTTCACTAATTACTAAGTGTTTGCTTTTAATTTTGCTGCGGCTTCCGTTTTTATCAAAAGTACACGAAATAAAACTTACTGCAGTTTTTTAAAACTGACTTTTAACATTCGCCTGGCTCGAACCAGCTCAAAACCAATTTGCAGCCCTGGTACAAACGTAATGTTGAATGAGCTGTTGGGATAACCAAATTAATTTTAATTTTCTTCTGTAAGAAAATAATCTTAGTAAAAACTGCAGCGCTGACTACTCAACAAAACTAATAAATTGTTAATTGTTAATGAAAATTCAAATATAAGGAATATTGGGCGAAGGTTTTTGTCATGTTCTGAAAATTTTAAAAAAAATAATTTTAAGTCTAAAAGAATTCAAATTCCAACAACAAATGTGGGGTCAGTTTCATGCTTTTGTGAATCAATTAATAAAATTTGGAATCGAGACTAAAAAACAGTTTATTTGGGGGTGGCGATTTAGTTACTTAAATTTTTTTAAATATAACCGAATTGGCTGGCGATTTTGAGAATCTTTTGCACAATTGCGACTAACAAAAGCGTGGACAGGCAAGTAAAATCGATTTAAAAATTGTTTGTTCGAAACAATTTTGTTTACCGTGTTCTAGCAGAACAATTTGCTCCAGATACGGTATAAATTTGCAATAATCTTCCTACAAAACTTAGTTCGATATAATAAATTTGTTATAGAGCATGTATCAAAGAAATGTATGGCTAAAATGATACAAACAGAAATAGAGCTCTGAACAGTTTTTCTTGAATTCAGGAATCCATTTATTTTGCTTTCGTCTAAATCTCAAGCTTGAACCTCTAGAACAGCGTTTGTCAAGAAGAGCGAAAGAAAAAAATTGGAGCGTATTGGTGTGCGAAAATAAAGTGACGCAAGTTAGCCCTGATCTATTTCATCGAATGCTGACCAGCAACTGAATAGCTGTTTGCTCTCTTGGGACAAGCCTCGGCATGCGTTCGGCTCCTGTCGGTACGAATAGCGAAATTTGTTTAAAGTATCTGAAGAATTGTTGTTTTTTTTCAAATTTTTTTAGCCTTGATAATACAGTTTTTTACAATTCCTAGTTTCCCTAAAGCCGACTTCCGAAATTCTCAATTCAGAACATCCCCTTTAAATAAATAGAACTCAAATAAATCAAATACTAAACCAGTTTCAACTATTTACTCACTTTTTTTATTTTTTGCTTACATTTAAAAAAAAGGTTTCTTTTTTATTTATACTCATTAATTTGTTTGTTTTTGTTTTGTTTGCCTTTCAGCACATCATCATGCTCAACTTAAATCAATGATCTTAGTAACCGTAATTACATTATTAAATTTAAATAAGATCAGCTGAAATTTGTTTTATCGCGTTTCTCACTAACGCAAAACGCATACAAATCGGTGCGCTAAATGTTTGTTTTTATGTATAATTAAAAAGTATGTACTGCACTTTGCTGCGATTTTTATACAATATGCAAAATTGGGAGGGCGCGGGGGGAGGCTTTTAATGGAAAGAACGCTAAGCGATATGGATATGGGGGTGGTGGTGGAGGGGAAGTGATTTGTTGTTTTGTCGTGCCAGAAAATTCAAATTGTGTGGAAAAAGCGTCTCTTAACAAAAAAAAAAACGTAATAGTAAACAATAAAACATTTATATAAAAAAAGCATATGATTTTTACATGCATTTTCCGAACAAGTATCATACTTCATTTTCCTTTTTACTTATGCTTACGGCTTTGCTTTATCGTTTTCCTTTTCTCTTTTTTTTTTGAATTTTACTTGAATCTGTGTGTGATTTTGTGTGTTTTATGGGTTGTGTGTGAATTTTTGTATGTAAATGGTATTGATTCTTTATTGTTTTAATGGATTGGTTTTTGTTTTGTTTTCTTTTTCTTTCTTATAGACAGACGAAGCAACACGACGACACAGCATTCAATTCAATTCAGCTCCTTGTCCTCTAAGTACTTGTATTCAAAGGTGAATCCCTCCTTCTTGCGCTGACTCCATTTCTCATAATCAAAATAGATGTACGTACCCTGTAAAAATAATTTACACAGACGGATAAGAAGGATGATTTAGGTAAGGGGAACATGTAAAGAGACTAGAAAGTGGTGGGGAATATTCAGTATAAACGTTAGAGATAAATTATGGATTCGATGGTCTAACTTTCAGACCAACCCAATATCAGTTGTAACATTATTTACACTAAGGATCATCTTCACATAAACTAACAAACAACAGATTAAATTAATTGTAGGGTCAATTTTTTTCTCCCAGATAGCTGATATGTGTCAGATAAACCTTAAATTTACTGTTATTTGTTAGTTTATGTGACAGATAAATATATGTAGAAGATGTGAAATCGACCGTAAGTTTATCTAACACATGGCATCTGTCAAGAAGATGTGAAATCGGCTCGAATATTTACTTATTTAGGACGTTACAAGGTCGATTTTTTTCTCAAAAGCGAATCTACAACACGAAAAAAAAAAAAATACTAAAAAAAAAATTTTTCGACCTCATGTTTTAACGTTTCTTGGTTTCTTCTACTTAGAAATCGCTTGGGATAGGAACTCATAATTCTGCCGGCGTCGCAGCCGACACACGCACAGAGAGAGAGTATACGTGTGTTCTATGAATTGCACGCTCGCCGGCTTGCTCTCTTACGACGTCTTTTCTTCTCTCACGAGACATTTGTTCGTTTGCTTGTTGCTCATGTTTGACGTCATGACGTTTACTTCGCGTTTTGCTGCTACACAGACAAGTGCAAAGCTTGATAAGGTGAGTTTGGGCATCACTGATTTAGACCCATGGTTTCTTAGTAAAATTTTCTTTAGATTTCACATTTGCTTTACGCTTTGTAGACTTTTTATATCCATTCAATATATACAGTACCGCTCAACTAAATAGGTTTGAAAAACCTTGCTCACATTTTCCCCCTCTTTCTTTGCTCCAATTGAATTTTTTTCTTTTTTGTTTACTCGTTATATACAAGAAAAAAGTAACGGGAAATTTGCTTTCGTAGAGAAATTCTCTAAATGTGTGCTCTATTTTTGGCTCATCTGAATAGGTTTGACACTTTAGACTTCACTTTTTGATTGACTGCGTGAATGAAAAGAGTTGAATTCTTTTGAATTCCAAAATTTAAAGCAACTACTATCCGTTTTTTGTAAAATGGGCCGCGGAAAACCTTTAACCGACTTTGAAAAGGTCATATAAAAGGCTATATTGATGAAATAGCCAAGAAAATCGGTCGAAGTCAAAAAGATGTGAGTAATATAGGAAAAAAATATGCAACAACAGCATCGGAGAGGCGACTTATCTTACAAACTGCCTCAAATTCCCACCTTTCTGCTGGTAAAATTAGGTAAGAATGCGGCGTAAATGCTAGTGTGGCCACTGTAAAACGAATTATTCGAAGCGCCAAACACTTGAAGATATTCAAAATATAAAAAAAAACACCTCTCAACGATGCTCGAAAGGAAGCACGACTTCAATTTGCTCGAGAACACATGACGTGGAACAAGGAGTGGAAGACGGTGGTCTTCGACGAAAAGAAGTTCAACCTCGATGGGCCGGATGGCTATAATTACTATTTCCACGATATGCGAAAGGAAGAATGTTTTTTGACTCGTCATCACTCATGTGCAGGTGGAGTTATGGTGTGGGGAGCCATATCGTTTTATGGAACATGCGAGCTCCAGTTTGTCACCTCGAAGATGAACGCAAATGTGTACAAGACTGTGCTCCTAAAGGTTTTTCCCCAGTTTTCGGAGATTTATGGTCACATTCCATTGACGTACCAACATGACAACGCTCCCATCCATACCGCTCGGGTTGCAAAACTGTGGATTAAAGATCAAAACGTCAAATTGCTCGAGTGGCCGCCTTACTCCCCTGAAGTTAACATTATCGAGAACATTTGGGGAATTTTGTCCAGGAGTGTATCGAAGGATGAAGACAATTTAGTGATTTTGGGCCTGGTCAACAATTTCATTAAATAAAATTGAAAAATATTATGATTCCTTACTAAACCGAATGTTTGAAATAATTAAGAACAAGGGTGGGCATACCAAATACTTAAAAACAGTGTACTTTAAGTTGAGTAATTAAGTTACCCATTGCCTTGAAATTTTGCTTTATAGATTTATGTTTAATAGTTTTTAGAGGTCAAACCTATACAGTTGAGCCAAAAAAATGGAAATTTTTTTTGAAAAAATAATAAAAATTAAACCATCAATAGTACGCTGGTCTCGTTATGTTTGCGCATAACTTTAAAAAGCAGGCACAACACACCACAAAGGAGGCTAGGTGGTCATACAGCAGTTTCATTGGTACCTCTACCAAATCTTCAGTGACCTTCGCCTAATGTACTGGCCCCAACGACTCTTACTCCATGCCGGACCTACCATAATCGTTTGGGAATTCCTAAACGACTTGACAGCAAGATCCGGCACACATAAGAACAGTGCTGGCTGCCAGTACCTTTGTGACTGTGTTGTGTTCCCCAATCTTGGCTTTGCTAGTGTTATTGAGAGAGATTTCCTCCCCGCTTCTAACACAGTAACCAATAGTTTGAGTATAGAGTAGCATTCAAACCGGGGGTTTTGTTGCTATAAATGAAACTATTTATGTTTAGTTTCAGCAACGACGCCGTGCCTGTCGTTTTTTACACATGTGTGTGCTTTAACAACCTTTATGATAATCAAACCATCAATAGTACGCTGGCTCCAGGTCTCGTTATATTTGCACATAACTTCAAAAAGCAGGACAAAACTAACACAACAGAAACTTTGCTATTTCATAAATGACTGATTTCTTTATACAACAAAATTTATTTTGCTCAAATCGGAGTGATTGTTAAGGAGTCCCAACGTTTCAAACCTAAAAAAAGTCAAACCTATTCAGTTGAGCGGCACTGTATTTCGTTATAAAATTTTCTTGGACAGCTTGGGAGTCTTCGAGGTTCATATTGACAAATAATCGAATATGGTTTAAGTGCAAATTCCATAATCCGAAGCTGTTTCCAGTGCCAATGGGTAGTTTTAACAGTCTTTTTATAAAAAATCTCTGCAGTTGTTTCACCTCTTCAAAGCATTCCTTCCCCATACCCACACATCGTGTACTTTAATAGTCCACATAATTCCCTTTATTTCATACGGTTCCAAAAGAGAAACAGAATGCCAAGTAATAAATAAAATAAAGTTTCTTTAAGCTGATCAGACATCAAGACTTTCATTATCTCGATCATTTTCTTTCCCCTCTTTATTTTGATCTATTATTATTTGGTTTGAAGAGCAGCCAGAGAAAGTTTAACAGCTGCCAATGCATCCTGAAAAATGCACGAATTGTGAACCGACGGCATCATTGGACCGTACTTTGGGAGCAAAGTACTGTGCGATGACTTCCCACTTTACATTTTGATCGTACCACCATGCCCCAAATATTTGGAGGTTATGGATGGTAGAGGGACATGGACGAACATCGTGTTTTAGACTCGATGAAACATCGATGTTTATTTAAAATTTTAAATGTCTGGTGATGTAGCTTACTAAAGCACTTCTTGCTTGGGTTTAAATTGAAAATAAATAGAGAAATATATAAATTTGATAAATTATAAGACCAATGTCCCTTCCAGGGTTATAGATCAAACATTTTTTGAAATTATTTAAATTTTTATAAAGGAATATTAAACGCTCTCTATTCTTTGGCTTTAAGGTCCGACAGGTCTGTCCAGCTACTGAATATCCTTTCAGAAGCTGTAGTGTTCAATAAACTAAGGGGAAGTCGAAAATATCTGAACTAAAAGAGGGAGTGTGGTGTTCAAACGGATAAATTTGAGAGTTTTAATAAGGCGTGGAGATTTCAACATAATGGGTTTGGTCCAACTCATTTTTTGGGTAGTTGCATAAGGCAGGACCGCAAATTGGTCACTACCTTTCCTATGGACAAGTAAATTTTATAAGAAAATTAGCGTGGCCGTTTTTGTTTGATGCATCGATGTGAAAAAATCATCGATGTCTGCAGCTTAGATAAAAACATCGATGCTTCGATGTTACCATCGATGTTTTTCCAGCTCTAGACCATAGGGTAGCCGCGGGCAACATTTACATGAAATAATCTCGTTCAAAAAGTAAATAGCAGGCATTGATGAATCGCTCCAAAAAAATATTTCATTCAATATTGCAAATTTTCTGCTTATTTTTTTTAATTTTCAAAATCAAAAGCTTCAAAAATCACTCTTTATATATGTTGTATATTGTGTCCTCGGCCATAAAATAACCTTCAATTGGAACATCCTTAGCAATATCAATCCCTTGTTTTGCATCATGTTCAGAGATGTAATGGATTTCCATTGCGAATAGATTCGTGTGTTTTTGTATCTGCTGTTTAATGTTGTTTAGCTATGTAAATTCACCGTTTTGTCTGTGAGTATGGCAACATAAGAAAGATTTCTTGAAATGGCCCAGACTAATGCTTTCTTTATATAAAGAGTTCCCAGCTATAGCCCCTGGGGAACAAACATACTCGGCAATACACACAGAATGCTGCGGAATTCGTGCATCGCTGTGTATCAGACAGATACAGTCACATTTTCCGTCCGTTCTTCGGCTTTATAGCAACAAGTTCAGATGAAAAAGATGATAGAATTTTGTCGGTTTAGTAACTTGCTGAGAAATCCGACTTTTAAAAAATCCGCCCTTTTTGTTACTGAAACATTCGTGAAAAACAGTTTGAAAGCTGTTAATATCTATTTTTTAAAAGAGAATACGTTTGCATGTTTCGCTTAGGGATCTTTTGTTTTTTACTGTTCGCTTAAAAAGCCTATGTCTACTTTCAGGTTTTCCTTCTTCCTTCTATACCAACTAAGATATCTTCAAATTGCCGGCATTCCTTACTGTAGCTAGTAATAATTCCTAGATTTTCCCCAATTGTGTCACTTATTGGCAGATTGTTTGCAAAGGATTTGGCTAACTCTTTAACAGTAAGCAACTTGAGTTCCTTTTTCCAGGGGGCAGCTCAGCTATCTAAGATTTACTCAAGTCTTGATTCCCTTTCCTTAACCTTACTCACCTGTTCGTAATCATCATTAATAATTTTGGGCTCTTCGTGCCGCTGAAACCACATCATGTATTTGGTGTGGAAGCGCCAGCTTTGCTTTTTCAGTGCCTTGGCAGCCAGATATTGGGCCTTGGAGCCCTCCATATAATAGAATACAAAGAACAGTGTCTCCGTGGAGAGTCGTTGATAGAATTCAACGGTATCGTATATGGGCAGCTGTGCCTTGATCAGAAAAAAGAAATCAATTCAATAATGAGGATCTCATGCACATCATCCTAATCATTGTTACTCACCTGTGGATAGTGGGCTGGTGTTGGTACCGGAGCACGGTGGAAATACGTTTGCAGTTTCTCCGTATCCATGGGCTGTGGCAGGTGATAGAATGCGGCTTCCATCATTTGAAATTGCATTTGATGTTCCTTTTGCAGTGGCGTTGGACCCAATGGCGTGACGCCCAGCAGTGGAGGAATGTGCGCCTCCGTTGTGGCCACTTGTTGCTGCTGCTGTTGCTGTGGAGTTTTGGCATTGCCGCTGGGCGGCTGACCGGCAGCTGCGTTGGCCAGATTCATAAGTCCACTGCCAGCTGTGGGTCCATTGCTGGCTGCTGCTGCAATGGCAGCCACAGCCGCGGCTGCAGCTGCATTTTGCTGTTGTTGTTGCTGAGCTGCTGCTGCCGCCGCCGCTGCTACTGCCGCTGCCTGCTGCTGTTGTTGTTGTTGTTGGTTGGCAGTTGTTTCCGTGCTGAAATGCTGTTGGAGGAGCGATTGCTGCGGCGTTTGTTGCTGTTGCTGCTGTTGTTGTGTTGGCTGTTGCTGCTGCTGCTGTCTCGTATCAATGTTAGTGGCTTGCTGCTGCTGGTTAAGGGAATTGGCATCGATCACGGATCGATTGATGGCTTCCTGTGCCATGGTTTTCAATGAAATTGAATCGACAGCATTGCTATTATTGTTATCGCTGCTACCTATGGAGACGGGCAGGCCTAGAAAGTACCAGAAATCATTTTAAATCACAACAATTTGAGAACAGTTTTACCACTTACCGTTTTGCAAGTGTGAGGAATTCGTTTGAAGATTGGATAGTTGCGTCGCCTGCTGCTGCTGCTGTTGTTGCTGCTGCTGCTGTTGCGACTGTGCTCCGGCTCCCACAATGGCCGCCACCGTGGGTGCCGTTGACTGTGGCTGCTGCTGCTGCTGCAGCACGGGACCATTTTCCAGTAGTGCTAAAACAGACAACCCAAACTTAAGTAAAGTCCACTAATGTTAAAGCAATCCTGAATCCTACATGTATTGTGTTTTGCTACCGCCGCAAATGCAATTGTTGGTGTTGCTTGAATCACAGATTGGCCTTGAATGTTGCTGCTACTTGTGTTCGCTGCTGCTGCCGCTGACGCTGCTGATCCAGATGATCCTGAGGCGGCCGCCGCTGCTGCTGCTGCTGCTGCAATACTAGCTGCATTTAGGCCAGGCGTTGGGGCATGTGGCTGCACGGCAGGATTATGACCACTGGCTGTAGATGCTCCCGCTCCCGCACTGGAACTTTGACCGCTTCCACTACCACTTCCGCTCTGGCTCTGCGCTGAAATGGAGGAGGCGGCAACCACTGAAGCAGCTGTAGGCAGCTGCTGCTGTTGGTTTTTGCTGGGCGTTGAGCTGACAATCTTATTGACTTGAGCTAAGGGTAAGGAATTGGATTATATTAGAGAGGAATATTTGTAAAGTAAAAGAGAGAGGGGACAATACTTACTATCACTACCCACTGGCGCCTTGGCCGTTGCACGCACCGGCGTCGGCTTGATGAGCTGAGGTTGCTGCTGAAGGATGAAAGAAAAAGAGAAAAGTTTTATTTTCAGTCCAAGGTTCATGATTTTTTGAGATATATAAATTGTAAAGAAAGCGATTCTAAGCCGATCTGCTGGTTTTAGGTCTTTAAATCATCGTGTCCACACTGGCTCAAAATAAGGATAATTAAGTCAAAGGTAATGTCAGTGCCCCTCCACATGGAAAAGAACAATTTCCAAAGTGTCGAGGAAGCAGAATGAAATCGAGCTGGATGGGGCATACACTGCGAAAGATCTGAGAGCAATATCGCTACATCAGATATCAGGCAGACCCAGGGAAGGCTATAAATTCGAACTATTGTCAAAGTAGTTAGCAAATCTACTATTTACATTCATGATTTATAAGAATTATATTCAAAACCCACTGAACTAAGTCGGTTGTTTGACTGTCAAGTATCATCATCTTTAAGGGACATGCATTAGACCATTATAGAATTAAAAATATCGATTTTCATATAAATGTACCGCGCACTTGTCTCTTCTGCCGGTCAATATTTGATATTGCGTTCCCAATGACCCTGTAGATCAGAGTACGGCACTTTCCTATCTGCTGTGTATACAACAGAGTTATGCGGCAGCGACGTCGACACACCGACAGTATACGAGCTTATACTGCTCTCTATTGCAACAACAAAGAAGTGCTAAATGAGCGCGCTCTCATGTGGGTAAACACACACACCGACAAAATGAGCATGCGTGATTGGTCGCCCCTGCTGTAGATGATTTGTTAAACATAATCAGGCCTGTTCCCGTTTCCGAATTCGATTGATCGGAATTGATAGAGCTGTGATTTCTAAGAGACGATTAAAGAATTCGGGCGCATCTTTTTGTCATCAAGAGGGTCGGATATGGTAAATGGGGTTTTTGGAAACGAGTACATTTAACAATTCCGATTCCGCATGATTTGATCGGAATCGAAAACGGGAACAGGCCTGAATAAGTTAAAATTATTGTCGCTATTTGTTGCAACTTACAAGTACAAAAGTATCCAAAGAACGCTTTATTTGAAAAACTGGATATGTATCGGAATTTAATGGACTACCACCGGAGGTTTATATACTCTGTACCAAAGATAAGGTTGTGCTAAAGTATCTAACAGACAACACAGCATCAATAACCGATTGTCTTTCTGTGTGGACATTTAATTCTTACACCTGTAGGCAGATCAAGTTTACTTTCAATTGTTGCTAACGAAAAAACCTCATATCTCTCACTGTTTTGCTGATAGATGTTTCGTACCTCTTACGCATATTTAGTAGTCAGTATTATTTATAGAACTGCCAAAAAAAATAAGAATAAACGATATTTTAATTATAAGAAAACAAACAACTATGGTAGCACTTTGTTGGCTTCTAACCTAAATTGATCAGATATGTACATTCTTTGGGCTTGACCGACTTTCTCATTTGTTTTTTTTAAAGTTGGATTTTGTCAAACTGCGTAATCGTTTCAAAGGTTAAACCAGCTACCAGAGAAAGACGCTGCCTACATAAGAACTTTGCATAAGCGGGCTGTTAAGGAGCGAAACCGGAAGAAAAGAAGAGAGAAGAAGCGCCTATTTAGAAGAAAAAAATAATCAGCAGGAAAGGCGCATGCCTGCGGAAGTCGAGATGCGAAAATTTTATCAAAAGTTTAAGCAATCGAAGAAGCCGGAAGTCGCAAGGGAAAGACGAACACGGGAATCTGGTCACAGATCCGCAAGCGGCACTTGACAAATGAAGAAGTTAATTCTGCAATCTGCTGGGTGACGATGACGAACATGATGTCGCCTCTATAGAAGTAGCGATGCCACCAATCGACAACATAGAGATAGACCCGCCGAACCAACAGGAAGTATGTTCAGCCATACAAAGGCTGAAGAACAACAAATCAGCTGGCGCTGATAACCTGCCCGCTGAACTTTTCAAGGCTGGAGGCGAAGAATTGGTAAGGTTCATGCACCAACTCCTTTGCCGTACATGGTCTGACGAACGTATGCCCGACAATTGGAGTCTAAGTGTTCTTTGCCCAATCTTTAAAAAAGGAAACCCTGCAGTTGGCGCCAACAATGTCTAAAGCCGCTTATAAGCACATTGTTTGGACCTTATTAGTGTAGCTTTAGACCTGGTAAATCCACCACAGACCAGATATTCACATTACGTCAAATCCTGGAGAAGACCTACGAGAGAGGCATCAAAACAAGTCAGCCTTCGATACACCGATAAGGTTAAGGTTTTTTGAAGCCCTGTCTATCTTTGGTATACCAGCAAAGTACGTTCGGCTTTGCATGATGACGTTGAGAAGCACTAAAAGCTCCGTCAAAATGGGAACGAAGCTCTCCGAGCCTTTTGACACCAAAAGAGGTTTTAGGCAGGATAATACCAAAGACCAATATAATCTCTAAGATGCCGAACGGCCATATATTGGTTTTGCACTATGCAGCTTTATTTTTGTTTGGCGACGAAAATCGCGAGAGCGTAAAAATCTAAAAATAGAATGCACTTGCTTGTGTGAGTAATGCTTTAAAATACGTGAGCACACTTACAGTCGTCGGCTGTCGCTGTATGTGTACTAAAAAACGGCTGGCTCTAGAGCGCTCTCTCTGGCTTTTCAAGAGAGCCAAAAGCCAGTTGAGAAGCCAGCTCCCAAAAATCGTGTGAAAAAATCGTATGGCGTTACTCATCTTCATAGTTCTGAGATGTCTTTGATAATACCTTATCGTGTGACTTTTTTAATCTGCTGATGGGGTATACACTGCGCCAGTGTCCAAATGCCAACAGATCGGGCATTTTGCTACTCGCATATACCAATGATATTGACATTATCGGCAAAAACAAGAACGGGCGGTAAGCATGGCGTTTTCAGAGATTGAGAGGTAGTCTAGACAAAGTACCTAGTATCTGCGAAACAGAAGTGTACGCGTCTTGAACAATATGTTACAATGGGAGAGTACAACTTAAAAGTTGTAGAGGGTTTTGTCTAACTCGGATCGATGATAACCAGTGACAACAACATCAGCCTGGAAAGATTCCGAAGAAGAATCACTATTGCAAACCGATGCTATGGCGGGCTCAGTAGGGAGTTCAAGAGCAGAGCCCTCTCTCGAAGAACGAAAATAGTCCCCAGCAAGTCCTGCAATACGACGCAGAAGCATGGGCTATATTGTGGCACCTCAGTGGCCAGTGAGGCGGCGAGGGTGATCAGGCGTTTTCCAGAGCGAGGAGAGATCGGAGGATTAAAGGGGAACCAGAGCACAGATGGCGAGAGAGGAAAGCCAGCAGACATGGTGATTGGTGAGCCCAAGGATCCGTTATGAAGGGGACGAATGAGCAGAAAACGGGTAAGAGCGTGATTAGATGATAACGGAATGGAAGGTTCTAGAAGGGCTACAATTGCACTGAAATTGTACGGCAGGGCTGGCGGATATTTCATGCCGTTTGAACAACTGAGCAGACGTGCCAGTCAAACGGTTGTGATGCCCAATAAAGAAGAAGGTTTGAAAATCAAGACCAAAAACGTACGAAATAAATACGAAACATATATGTTACTTTTAAACATTTAGGTTTCCGTTTAAAATCTTTAATTAAATGAAATATAATAGTCTTAACAAGAGGATTAAAAACGGAGACCAAACAACAAAATTACACAGTACCGCACAGCAGCTGTCAAATAAAGTCCTCACAAAAGGAACACTACTTTTTTTTTTGAAAATCGAATTGGAAATCATGTGGTTACAATTATCCAAACAATTGGGAAAAGGAAACAGACCTAATAAAGTTGCACTTTATAGACTGATTTGTTTGAATTATAGATCTAAGGGCCTATTTCTCTTCTTCCAGTTAGCTGCTATGTATGTGACAGATAAACATACAAATTTTATGATACAATATACTCCTTTTTTAGTTAGCTCTATGTAGAAGATGTGAAATCGGACCTTAATCCGTTTATTAAATTTACAATCAATTTTCGAAAAGCCTGTTCACAGTTTACGTGTTTATAATTATAGGTTAGCAGCAGTTTGAATAAAGGGACTAGCTAAGAGATATCTAGGACCATCCGTAGGCTTGCATGAAACCTGACAGATGGCTAGGTTATTAGACAGCAAATGGCGAGATGCTTTCAACTCTGCCGACTCAGGGCAAGGCAGTAACAAAAGAAATGAATTACTTTTCTTCCTCGTCCCTTAAACTTCATATAAGGAGCAGAATGTCGGGCGGTGTGAGTTCCGATCAGCCAGTGCCCTGTTATGACTCAATTCTACAACTTGAGTGCTCTTGACATTTCTGGTTTGCTTTGAGCTCGAAGTAATCTCTAATCCTATGCAGGCCCACGTTCTCTCTATCATGAACTATGGTTGTGGTAGTGCCTAGCATTGCGGGTTTGCTTGCTTTTGAATTGCCCTCGATGGGCTGGGACCAACATAAGAGGAATGTCGGATTAAGAAATGAAAAAAAAAATCAAACAATTCAAAAACATTTTTTGTTGACAATCTGCCGAAACGTTTCAATTTTCTGTGATCTCAAAACTTACCGATTTAAAGTCGAAAAGTCTTAAAAAATATGATTTTAGGAACATGTTAATGTATATTAAAGAAAACGAATAGTTAATGTTATAACAGTTTGACACTTTTTCCAATTTTTGTGTGATTCTACTAAAAGTTACAACAAAACTGAATTGGGTTCAAAGTGAAATCACAACCTGAGACTGTTTTTCTAAACGATACTGAGCCTAGTCTACAAACCAATCTATCCTAAATGCATTCAAAGGCACAAAGGGAATAGTTTTCTTACCTTGGCTTTGCTATTGGCATTGCTTTCGCTGCTTTTGTTGCGTTTTTCGCCACCTCCACTTCCTGCAGCCGTACTGCCCGCCGCATCTGTTGACGTGGTGGCGGAGGATGAAGCTGCGCTCGTGTCGCTCGCATAGCCTACATTGTTACCATTCGATTGGGCCGCTGCCGCCGCTGCTGCCTGTTGCTGTTGGAATAGAGCTGCACTGGCCGCACTGCTACTACTGCTCCCGCTACTGGCTCCCGTTCCCGCTTGACCAGATGTGGGTAACACTTGTTGGACTGTGACTGGCGATTGGGATGGACTACCACCGGAGGTCACACTACTCGGGGAGCCGCTCGTTTCGTTGCTATTATTACTATCCGTTGTGGCCGTGCCACTCAGCTCCACCTCGTCGAGACCAACGATGTCGTCGTAGATGAACTCGTTCTCCTCAAAGTCCGGCTCTTGCGATGAATCAATATAGTATTCGACATCGTCTTTAATTTTGTTCACCTGCTCCGCTTCCACGCCATCATTGTCCAGCAATCGGAGCAGAGTTTCCAGCTTGGTTATGTGGAATTTATGTCGATCCAGTTTACTCCTCAGATCATCCATGCGCTCTTGCTTATCTCGATCGAGTCGTTTCTTTTTCCCAGCTAAAAGTGATTCAATCTCGCTTTCGTATTGATCAATTTGGATTTGCAGTGAACTAATTGAGCTGGTTAACCAATTGCGGGCATCATCCTTGATACGCTGGGCTGGATCCATTTTTTGTGCTGCCCCCAGGCCTTCCTTGGAATACGCTTTGGTTTTTGTCTCACGCTCGACCACCTTGAAGCGTTCCATTTGCTGGGACAGGGAACAAAAATGAATAATATCAGTTTTGGACTCTAAACAGGGAGACATTTACTATAAATATTTACCGTTTCAATGAGCCTTCGATTCTCTAGCAGCGCACTCTTATCCTTAATCTCCGCTGATGCAATCCATGTTTTTATCTGATCGCGTAATCGCTGCAATTTCTTGATTTCCTTTTTGAGATCCGCCTCATATTTCTCTTGCAGATGTTTTTGCTGTCGGAGGGGAAATTGTAATCAAATAAACAATTAATGAATTGAATTGGATGCAGGGAATATATATCGGACAGCAGCACAACAAAGTGAGCTGGTTGTGAATAGAGCTGTTTCAAGAAACTTTCGGTTCTATTATCAGTAATCTGATTTAATGCCGATTTCTCATCTATTACATAGCGCATATATGTCACATAGACTTACAAATAACATAGTAAATTGTGAGCTTATCTGACACATAGCAGCTATCTGGAAGAAGAGAAATCGGCCTTTAATGTTTTTGATGGATTATGGATATGGATGGACTTAATTTCGATAAATTTTGATTTCATCCCGGTTATTTTGAATCCCATTTTCACTTTCGCAAAATTTTTCCAATTTGGAGACCAAATTTGTTCAAAAAACCAGTTTCAAATCGCAAAACTTTTGCGAAAGTGAAAGTAGGAGCTTGGCTGATAATTTGTGTCTGTATATAAAGATGTTATAATTTAATCCAGTCAATTGAAGGTTAATACATTGTCCAATCCCATCCAATTTCAGTAAAGTTTGACAAATTTATTTCTGGATTATAAATATAAATTAATCAAATCACAAATCCAAAACCCACCTCAGGGATTTGGAGTCCAATTAGACTTTCGAAAATTAAAACGAAAGCAGGACACTAACGTCGAAACTAGCACGAAAATTCTCCGCGTTTGTTCCAGTTAGTCTGTTAAGATAATGATTTCAAGACTATGTAAGCAAAAGACAGAGATTGTGCTAACAAATATCAAACCTTTTATTGAAAATGAACAAACGGACATGGTAATTCTGGCCAAGGCTAGAAATATAAAAGGTGGTCCTAGTCTTATCGTCAGTTTGGCAAAGCCTAGAGCTTATCCAGTAGAACAGAGCTCCCCAGCCATAGTCCCTTTGGGCCGAACGCATTCGTTAATTTACACGAATAAGAGCCGAATGCTTGCCGAAGTTATTATCTTACTGAATGTTTGAAAATCGTTGGTTAAGAACATGACATAAAAACATATTTCCAAAGTGGTGAGTCCTCGACACAAACTGTGCGAAAATTGAAAAAAAAAGAAACATTTAACAAAAAAATTCAATATGTGGATCAATTCGTGAAGCAAGTTCGTGAAACTGAAATGTTGGTGGATAAACCAACCCGTGTACTAGAGCTGGAGAAACATCGATGTCCACGTACATCGATGTTTTCGATGTTTTAGCAGTAAAACATCGATGAAACATCGATGTTTATTTCAAATTTTAAGAGTCTGGTGATGTAGCTTCCTAAATCACTTTCTTGCTTGAGATTAAATTGAAAATAAATAGAGAATATAAATAATATATATAAATTTGATAAATTAGAAGACCAATGTCCCTTCTAGGGTTCTAGATCAAATATTTCTTTTTAAGTATTTTTCAAATTATTTAAATTTTTATAAAGGAACATTAAACTCTCCCAATTCTTTGGCATTATGGTCCGACAGGGTCTGTCCAGCTTTACTGAATATCCTTTCAGAAGCTGTGGATGTTGCCGGAATGCATAAGTATTTTTAAGCCACTTCTTTTAGTGGGCTCAAAGAGCTTGGACAGACTTAAGCTCACTTCCCATTTTTTGTGTGTTTCGCTGCATCTCGCATATTAGTGGGATAATTAGTGAAATAGTGGCATATTTTCTCCCAGAAATTTGCAAAGTGGCACACTTTTCTAAGAGGTGAGGATTTCTGACATTTCTTGTAAAGTTTCTATATGAGGGCTTTTGGAGTTGCTTAGAGTTTGGAGTAAAATTGTGGATAAATGGTCAGTCGGAAGTAAAATTCGCTTTATCATTAAAAATAAACTATTCCACCGAGTGGCAACTTCTTAAATAATGCCATAAACATTATTTGTGGTTTGGAACTGTTTTAGTTTTTCATTGGCCACAGTACCTGATTTAAAAACTCACAACTCGCTTACATTTGGAAATCACGGCGTTAGGGCAGGGAAGTCGAAGGAATTCTTGAACTAAAAGAGGGAGTGTGTGTTCAAATCATAGAAAATTTGTGAGTTTTAATAAATCGCACTTTTTTTTGATTATAGCATGTAAATGGATAAGCATCAACCACATTCATACATTATAGGGTTTGGTCCAATCACTTTTTTTTTGATAGTTGCATATTTCATCTTGACAGAACCGCAAATTGGTCACCTTACCTTTCTTATGGACGCCAAGCAAATTTTATAAGAAAATAGCGTGGCCTTGTCTTGTTTATGTAGGGTTGCAAAAACATCGATTGTGAAAAAAATCATCGATGTTTGCAGCTTAGATAAAAACATCGATGCATCGATGTTACCATCGATGTTTCTCCAGCTCTATCGATATTTTTGTTGGACGATAAAGGGTTATTCCGATATGATATTTTGTATGCCGATATTGGCGATTATTGATATTTTTATAAACGATACATCAGAAAAGTTACAATGGTAATAGGTGCAAATTATAGGGCTAGCCTGATAAATCATCATCATTCACGTATGGATGCAGAAATACTCTGAATATTAGGAGTCAGTGTTAGAATATAATATATTGAAGATATCGTCATGAACCCAATAGCTTATTGCAGAGCTAGTGCGGATAAATTGTGCATTTCGATACTTTACTCTCTTGGCCTCAGCTTCGGCAAGCGTTTAAATTGTTTATATGTAAATAGCGAAATGTCTTCGGCCCCTGGGGGTATCAGGTGACAATCGCTGACTTACAGACACCCGAAACAGAATGACTGGAGAACGCATTAGGCGGGTTCTCTAAATTCTTCACTTGATATTTTTTTAAAATTTAGCTCGTCAATACTTTACATGAAAAAAAAAACACGTTTGAACTGCTTTGAAATCAGAACAATTTTGAACAGAAGCCTTTCTTATACAAAGTAATGTGCCCAAATAAATTTGTATCTCTCTTGAATACACGCTTCTAGGGTTTAAAGAAAAACAAACTCTGACTATTATGTAATTTAAAAAATCTAAAGTGTAGTTTCAGAAAACTATTGGAAGCTGTTGAAAAGATTAGATATAACGGTCTCTAAAAATCGTCACTAGCAGTTTTGTGGCGAAGTTTCCTTTAAAGCTTTTCAGTTTCTTAAGCTTTAGAAAATAACGGTATATCGATGTTTTTCAAAGGCGATATATCAAATATCGATATTGAAAATTTGGATTTTTGATATTATCGATATTGATATTTTGAGAAATATCGACAACCCTACTCTGGAGTACCCCAAGGTTGTCACTTGGGTCTTTTGCTTTTAACTCTCTTCATCAATGATCTACCTTCAGTCTTGACTCACTCTTGTGTGCTTATTCACGTCGATGATGTGACTATGTGTGTAAAAAGATTTGGTTACTCGCTATCAATTGCAAGCTGATTTGGATACATTTGTCAAGTGCGGCTGAAAGATGAACTGACGGCAAAAACTTGAAGCGGATCTGGACATACAACCACTATCCGTGCAGGCTAGTGTGTTCAACAAGCCCTGGTTTGATCTTTAAAATTCAGTTGTAAGCTTAGCTTTGCCGAATCAAGCAAGCATTTTTGTTTAATTCGGCTTGCTGAAGTTCATCTTTCAGTCGCACTCTTTGTACATCATTCTGTACACTTCCCTTGTCCGTCCGATTCTTGAGTATGGATCATGTGTGTGGCCCATCACAGATCTTATTCTTTGCTTTATGTAGTTTAAACTAGAATTCGTAGGTCCTTTTACCATCGCACTCTAGTTAAGCTTAATTAACAGTAGAGTTATCTTTGTAATCATTAAACATAGACTAATTAATGTTGAAATCGACTTGGTTAATCGAATTAATCTTAAAGTTCCTATTAGACTGTCTCGTAATTTTATCCCCTTATCATTGAATCTTTGTACTACCTTGCATATACCATTTTGAGTCCTCTTTGCTGATTACAATAAACTCTAAGGAGCAATCAACTCGTTGGTTGGGAGCAAGGTGGTCTGCTGTAACAAGCCAACGTCCATATATAAAACCAAAGACTGGCAAACCCAGCAAAGCGAATACGCAAACCAAACTCAGTTAAGTTGGACAAAAAAATTGGTTTTGGGTTGTTATTTTTTTTTATTTTTTTCAAGGGTGAACCGGCCGGCCTCTCTCTCCTTTTTACATCCGTCAGCGTCTTTGCAAGAGTATATTCATACGATGTGATTCTTGCTCACACTAATCAATCGTCGTTGACCCAAACGAACACAACATTTTTTTTAAAAACAGGAGTGTTATAACTAGTAGAGACCTCCAAGGTAGCATAATGACAAAAACCGACTCCAATAAAACAAAGGCTAAGTTGACAAAAGAATATATTTATGTGTGTGCAGTGCACCTGGTGCATAAACATTTTAAAAATTTGTATTTTTTTGGAGTTATGTGCAAGCTATAACGACACCTCGAGCCAGGTTAATATTGATGGTTTGATTATCATAAAGGTCCAGGCATGGCGTTGTTGCTGAAACTAAACAGAAATAGTTTCATTTATAGCAACAAAAAACCCCGGTTTGAATGCTATTCTGTACTCAAACTATTGACTACTGTGTTAGAAGCGGGGAGTAAATCTCTCTCACTAACATAGCAAGTCCAAGTTGGGGAACACACACACACACTCAAAGTACTGGCAGCCAACACTGTTTTCATGTGTGCCGGTTTTTGCTGTCAAGTCGTTTAGAATTCCCAAACGATTATGGTAGCTTCAGTACCAAGAAGATAGCTGATATTATGATCAACTAACCTCCGTTGTGGTGTGTTCCTGTTTTTGGAGTTATGTACAAGCATTGCAAGACCTCGAGCCAGCTTAATTTTGGCGGTTTGAAAGAGAATGTTTTAAATGTATATTAACATTTCCAACGATGTCTAAAATTAATTTCTGATTGAAAAAATTGATCACTTAGAGTAAGGATCAAGAGCATTTGCAAGTTCGTTATGACTTTGGAGGAGAAAACTTCTTTAAACCAACTTCAAGACTAAAGCTAGCAGCATTACTTACTCTACCTACAATTGGAGGAAGCAAGTAAACATTGTTTGTTCAATCGGTGGGGTTGAATCATATTATTAAACTATTTTTGTTCAGTTCGCGAAATTCATTGACTGTTCAATTGGTGGTTGCGAAGCACTAAGCAGCTCGCCCTACATAGTTAAACGAACTGGTATTTGGGAAAGACCTGGGAATAAAAACCCAAATACGGGTTTTGCTATAGTTATGAAAAACCCAGCTCACACATTCAATTTTGTGAACATTTTTTCCGAATCCAAACTGAAATAGAGTCGGGAAATGATGGCTATTGTAAGGAACTTAACCGTTTTTACTAACAACAGGAAATTGGTGTGACTCTGGACCGCCGACTGACCTGGAAAGCCCATGTGATACGAGCTGCAGCTACAGTCGCAGCTAAGGCCAAGGACCTCGATTGGCTATTATCATGCTATCCTGGACCTGGGGGATCCCTCTGTGGGGCACAGCATGCTCCACTACACTAAAGAAACTAGAATCTTCTATAAGCCGAGTTCTTCAGCGCATCGCGGACGCTCCATGGTATGTCAGACATACAACATCATATCGCGATCTGGATGTTTTACAGCGCCCAAATCAGATCGACTGGTGGCCCACACAAACAGACTTGCCTTTGAATTTGTCCACAAATAGGCTCCGAAGAAGACTTAACCGGCGACACCCCTCTGACCTCTGGGTACACGGAAGGCGTCCCTCGGGCCGCCTGATCAACTTGACTTAAGTGTCCCCTTGGGACCAATCCCTACCTATATGGCACGCTGCTGGTTCCTCAGCAGGAAGACAGCTTAGCCCCCAGGACCTGTGCTGCGTGCTAATTGTTATCCCAGGCGTTTGCCGTACTGTCTAAGCCCTGTAATATATTAGTCCTTCTTGTTAACGATTTGTAAATAGATTAAGTTCTATGTACCAAATATTGCCAAAAATATCATTAAACCAAAAAAAAAGAAGGAATTTGGAGGATTCTCCCATATAAAATGAATAAAGTAATTTCAATAGGCACAACATCTTCAAAGCTCTTATATTTCATAGTAATAGGCTTTGTAGTGCTGCTCAAGTTCAAGTAGACTACGGCAGGAAAACCATATATCAATCTTGACCCAAGTTTCTTGGAAAATCAATCAATTTTCGTTGTCTATTTTTGAAAGACAATTTTCTGAATTTAAGAAAAAACATTTCAATGTCGATTATACCAACTGACTTCGCCTAAGGCCCTTTTTTGAATTTGTTTCGCTTTATATATATCTCAATATATCGAAATCAATCTAAAAACCTGAGCTAAAATGGTAAAAGCCTGTTCTAAGATGACTTTAAAGTTAATTTTATCAAAAATAGTTTGAAGAAATAAGACAGCAGTTAAAAATTCACATATGAAGAATTGTTTCCAATGTAATTTTTATTTGATCTGAGAACAGGCCTTAAGGAAACATTTGAAAATTGAATCCCCAAGCTGGGCTAAATAGCCCAAGCTTTAAAAAAGATATAAGAAAAAGTTCGACATGCTACATTGAGCAACCCATTTTCTAAACTTCAATTCCATTTGCCACTTAATATAGAAATATTTCAGTTCATCTACTCATTTCATCTCACAATTCTCACCTTCTGGTTGGTATTTGTGGCATTATGTACTTTCTTCCATATATCCTCAAACGTTTCCACGCCTTCCGCGACTTTTTTTAAACATCGATCAATTTCCCCTGAGCGCAAACAAATAAAAAAAAAAGACAAAGGAGAAAGATGAGAAATGCCTGAAATATGTAAGCCAGTCCCTGTTTACACTAGACGGAGAATCCATACATACATAGGTAGGTAGGTAGGTGGTGGTGGGCATCCTGTTCCCGCACCCCCCCTTCCCCGTGCCAGTGTAAACAGTTCTTGCAAAATGAACTTACCTTGCAGTTTTCTCGTCGCAGCCATGGCTATGTGTGCTCTTGTGGTTTCTGTTCGCTTAAATAGTCAGACATAGTCGGCCGCCTGGGCAGGATTGGGTTGTCCTCCAACTTGGTAGTCTGCAATTGGAGGCACAAGCATTAGACACACATACACATAAACACGCGCACACACACTGGCGAATGTAGCGTAGCGTGGCGGCTAAATTTGTTAAACAGTTGTTGTTGTTTCTTTTTTATTATTTTTTTAGAGGGGTTCCAAATACCCTTGTCCATGCTGCAGCCTGCTCCTGAACTGGCGTGCCTAGTCTTGATTTACCTCAGAGATTTGTGGAGCCAAATTCTCCCAATGGAAACTTTTCCTTTGCTCCTCTGCTGCTGCTTCTTGCGTGGATTTCGATTTTTTTTTTGGCTCTCAGCTAACTCAGTTCTTGTGGTTGAAGGGGCTGGGGGGGAGGCGAGTGGTTGTTGTTTTGTTTGGGTGTTGTTGTTCAATTCAAGTTGAATTTAGCATTTAGTGTGTGCTGGGGCTTAACAATAATGTTGTTTTATGCATTAAATACATTAAATATACGCTGAAAGATTTTTCGCTTGCTTTTTGTTCTCTTTCTCTTTCTCTTTGCACATTCCGCCATCTTGGAACTAGGGATGGTAGAAATATATCGATAGTTAAAACACTTATCGATAGTATCGGAGCAGAGATAGAGATGGGATAATAACTTATGTGAAACGCTGTTCGAACCAAGGTTGGATAAAACAGCCCTGCTTTGGTCGGATGGATTCATATCGCAACCTCTTAATGGTCTCAGTGCCCTCCATTTAAATCTGTTTCGTGCAATCTGTCTCCAGTTTTTCACACCAAGCTTGGAAATGTCTGTCGATTGGCCAAGTTTCATAGCCCCCAGCTACTGAATGCCTGCAAATTTGAATTTAAACTCTTGTCCGTTTTTTATTTGCCCTTTACTTTGAATGCAAAATATATGCTTAGATCTTAAATTCGTTTCTACATTAAAGCCTTGTTAATTTTGCAATAGTTTTTTGTTTAAAATCGTTTTTTCGAATAAGTTAGTTTGAGTTTCTGTTATAAGTTGTGCTTTGCTTGCCTATCACATGCTCCTTTCCGGTTTCTATTCATATTTAAGATTCGTTGCCTGCTGCTGCTGCTGCTGATGTTCTGTAGGCGGGGCCATTTTATAGGCAGGCATGGACATGCAATTCCGAATAAAATTGCAAACGCATTGGACGTACTGCTTCGGATATTTTGTGTAGATTTTGACATGCTCAGCATCTTCAAAACACACCGAGGACACATCAATGCCCTGACTCCGACGCAGCCGCATAAATTTCTCAACATCGCGATACGGTATGACCACATCGCCTTTGGAGTAAAGAAATAATTGTGGATATTTATTGGCTTCATTCTTCAGCTCGCAAAATGGACTGGCATGGACTGGCGGGGACTTGAAAAAGAGACTCTTGAAGGCCGCAAACGATTCCTGCAAAGAACTGATAGATAGAATCATTCAGCTAGTTTCTAAATGAGTTCACTCACCTCCACAAACCACATAATGCTAAGGGTCAAGGTAATGGCAAAAGCGGTCAGACAATTGCAACGCTTCTCCCGTCCATAGATGGCTGTGATGGCTCGATACAGGCCCATCATGCGACGCTCTCCGGGCGCTGAATCAAAGATGACACCACGAACTTGCAGCGGAGAATTGTGCTTAATCACCGCCAGATTTATATGCTGATACAAATACGCTCCGCCATTGGAGAAGATGTGAAAGATCAAGGGATGGGCATCGAAATTCATATCCTGTATTAACTTAAGGATCTTCTCGCCAATGGGTATCATTTCGGAACGCTTCCAAAACAAGGTATCCACTGGGGCCGTATAGCGAACGGTGATTAAACTGCAAAAAGAAGATATCATAAATAAGTTAAATACATGAGCGAAATTATTTGGGTTGGGATCGAGACGAAACGGGAAAGTAAAGTTTGGGATTGAAAGATTTGAAATTTTGTTGTATTGAAAATTTGTCTTCAAGTTCGGGAGGGTACAAAATTGACGTGGAACGCTTACAGATTCGTCAATCGAGGCACTCCTCAAGTATAAGTTCTTTCACCCATTCTTTGGTGAATTGGTATTTTGAAATATATTTGGTTTGATTTGAAAATCTTCTGTACTATTCGAACGTGTCATTTTTAGGGCATTTCCACCGAAAGGTAAACCAAAAACCGAAAACTCCGAATCCCGAAGAACTTATTAGATGGTTTTTAGGTGGCCTAGCTGTTGGGCCATCGGATAGCGAACGTCTTTCCTATGGAGGTTAGCTGCGAATAAGTGAGTTTACCCCACAATTAAGCAGTCCCAGATAGCCAGCGGGTGTCACGCTGCAGTGCACTGACAAGGCGCTGCCATAAGTAGACTCACACACACCCTATTCCTACACAGTACCTTCCCCTTTCCCATTCCACACATCTCACCCCGAACCGGACTAAGGTGGCCGTGCCGCCCCACTGTTCCGCCAGTCCTTCCAAAGTAGCCTTGCGGCACTGGTGGCCCTCGGCCGGTGATCGACCATCTGGAAGCTCCGAAAAAAGCACCTTCAAGCTTGAAGAAAAGTAACGCATTTAAATATAAGCAGGGTATCCTGGCAACCACTGTCGCTAGACAGTTTGAGGAAAGGCAAATGGACCAGGAGCGTTCAGGCCTCGTTAGAGATGCGAAACGCACAGCTGTGAGCAAAATACCACCACGGAGTCTTTACCAACCTCCTGAGGTAAGGAAGAATTTGGGAACGAAGAGGGACTATCCAATCCTTCAACGGGCACACGGCCCCACCAGGGACAAACGTTCCAAGTAGGACGCCTTGTCTCCAAGAGGACAAACAATATATCAGTAACCTAGAACCCACGCAAATCTCACCATTTGTACAGGAAAAAGGAGTGTTAGGAGAGTTGGTGGGCACAATAGACCAGGATAATAATAATTTTTTTAACCAAAAACCTAATGTATATCCTTATAAGTTTCTAAACAATATTTTAAAGCAGAAATAATGAAAGGGCATACAACAACATTTTTGTTTTTATTTGGTTTCGATTAACGGTGTGCAGCGTGTGTTTGTTGTAATACCAGATTATCTGGCATCAGGTTTTTAAAACAGGCTTTGCCTACTCACTGATCTATATCTATAAATTTGTGGTAAAAAATTCAAAATCACAAGCTCTTTCAATTGTATATCAATCAGCAATGGCAATCTTTTAAAAGAAGAAAACTAAAAGGGAGTTGAGGTACCAAATAACTCCCAATAAGCACCGTTTATTCACTGTTAAGTCACTATAAAGTCACTGTTTAGTCACTGTTAAGTCTCTGTTTAGTCACTGTTTAGTATTAGAACTGTTAAGACACTGTTTAGTAACTGTTAAGTCACTGTTATGTGCTGTTTAGAAAACCAAAAGCAAACAAAATGTCGTCACTCGTTTTGTCGTTGCCGCGCTCAACCTGCAACAACAACATCATAAGTCCTCTTTCTCTCTAGTCTCTACGATGTAGTCTCAAGTCACTGTATCGAGGCAGATTTGCGTAGCAAGCCACCCCATCATTGTTTAGTCACTGTTTAGTCACTGTCATCACATATATTTAGTCATCTGCTTAAGCTCACTGTGTAGCCACTGGTTTAGTCACTGTTAAGTCTCTGTTGAGTCTCTGTTGAGTCACTGTTTAGTCACTGTTTAGAGACTGTCAAGTCACTGTTTAGTCATTGTTTAGTTACTGTTTACTCACTGTTTAGTCAATGTTTAGTCACTGTTTAGTCACTGTTTAGTCACTGTTGGGTCTCTGTTGGGTCTCTGTTGAGTCACTGTTTAGAGACTGTTTAGTCACTGTCAAGTCACTGTTTAGTCATTGTTTAGTCACTGTTAAGTCACTGATCCCCCTTTCCGCTCTTCCCCCACTCTATCACTCTTAAAATCTTCCGTACATAAATTAAAGATGTTTCACATCAAAAATTATTACTTTTCTATAAATAGGTTCCTCACAAATTAAAAATTAGTAAAAAAATATCAAACTTGGGCCAAAATTGTTTGAACTCCTATTTCATTTCATTATATATTCTGTAGAAATTAAACATTAAATTCATTTAGTAAGCAGATAATTGATCGGGTCTGCTAGTAAATTTATAAAAATAGTTTGAAGTATGTCATCAGGGCTTTGTCTTGTCTTTTTGTTCCCTATCATAATGATTCAAATAACAAGTAAAACCAGCATTATTTTATCGAATCACTTTAAATATAATTAATATTAGAAAATTAAATTATTGTTAAAAAACTCAACGGTTTACAATTTTTTTTGGATAAATTCTTTCCTCTCCTTTCTTCTACAACTTCCCTTCCAAAAATTCAAAATTACTCTTTCTTTGGTTTTAATAAATTCTAAAAAATTCGTACTCTTCTGTCACGTTCGTAGCTGTTGTAAAGCCCAAATGATTCAAGTAGGAAATTGTTTTGTATGTGTTTGATTTAATACCTATAGCTATATACTCGGAGCTGAACGGTTCTTAAAAACAGTTATTTGAGCTGTTTCCTTTATTATCTTTCCTTTTTGTTTATACAAGAACCAACCATCTTTAATTTACATTACAATCTTGAAAAGCTCTGGTTCAGTTAGGGCACCTTCTACATAGAGCTACATATATTAAACGTAGAATTATTTTTTCTAATAAATCCTTTTTAATCCTAACTTTGCTTTACTTTAGAAAATATGTCTTAAATAAGAGATAAATTTAGACTCTGTTCAAAAAACAGCTACGAGTATTTGCATTAATCTCTATGAGTAAAGATTGCAATTCATCAATATGACATCTGTTGTTAGTCGTAGAATGTGCCACAGAATAGTTTTAATACGCAAATTATTAATGGAAGAAATTAAATTGGGCACGAAATTTGAGTTTTGTGAACAGTCCATCAATAACGGAAAAGAACAAAGCTACAAACCGGCTACCGAGCATTGATCAAAATGTTACAGGTTTGCAGCATTGGAATAATCAACCCGTATCAGTGATTCTCGATCGCTTACATTCCACTTGAAGCGCCGACTGCTTGTGGCGGGTTGACCCCGTCACGCATGGATATTGTCGTTTTAACTCACTTCGAAGCGAGGCAATTGAAATGGTTGCGACGTCTGCTTGCGCGTGTCGGTGCTTCGAAGCGAGGCAATTTCTTAGCCACAGAGAGGCAATTCTTAAGTGTTGTGAATTTTATTACGCATTGCTTTTTACCCAGAACTACGGGCCGGGAGACGAAGGCCAAGCGGGCTATGACCCAGTTTCCCTTAATTTAGTCATAGTATTTGGCATTTGCTTTTTCTATTTTGTTACTAATAAGGGCCCAGACATTCTGAATCAGATAGAGATCATGGCTATTACCTGGCTAAACTAAGGACTCTACCATTTTGCTTGACATTGGAATGTTTTTTGGCCCTTTTTGATTTTAAAACCAATTTTGGATATAACTTCTGTTCTGTTCGGGCTGAGGTTCGGAAGATTAAAGAGTTATAAGGAACCGTAGTCCGATTCTGATCTTAATCGATTATATTTGTTAAGAATATCGGTTGTGCTTTCGATTGTTTTATGAAAACTTAAGACATAAAACTGGTTATCGTTGCTGAGCCTTTCCTTTAGATTTAGTTGCCCACCGCTGGCTTAGTTTAACTTTAAAATGCCGAAGAACTTTAAGGACTTTGAGATGCCGACTTTTGAGCATTAGAAACATCTAGAGAAAATAATTAAAATGGTATTTTTGTGTCTTTTTTGACTATGTTTTGAAATATATTTAATTTATGCCATCCAACAAAACAAAACTCAACTTACCCTCGATCTTCATAAATTTTAGAATACTTCATTAGATAGCGATCCTGGCATCCAGCCCAGCCCAACAACATAACAATGGGCACATTATTATCCTCATTATCATTGATTAAAACGAAATCATTTTCAGCCGATGGCTTTGGGAACTTGATGAAATATTCCAGAGCATCCTCACGCTCTCGCCTAACGGCAGCCATCGCCTGCTGCGGTCGCTGTTGTCCACTCGGTGCCTGATGTATGGTGGCAGTGGCTCCATACTGGCTGGCCATATCATCCGCTGTCAGGCCATATGGATGCGCAGACGACGACATTTTTGCATTTAAAATTTAGACTACAATTTCACTCGATTAATTGTTTCGTTCCCCTTCTGTTTTCTGGTTATATATTTTTGTTGGGTTAGTGCCTGGTTACGCAAAGCCTACTGCCAGGATACGATTGGCCCAAAGCCATGCGCCCTGTAGTTGTGCTATTGATTTTGCTTTGGTCAAAAAAAGACCACCGAACACGGTTTTTAATTAAAGTTGTCAACGTTTTGAGTTCGGATGACTTTAAGCTTTAGTTCATTGATTTTTTTCATACGCCCGCCGATAACCAGACTTGACCTTCCTTGGCCAAAACAAAAAAATCAAATGCTTCCTGCTGCAGCAACATGCCGCTTTCCAAGGCGAAAGGAAATCAGCCGTTGCCGCTTCCAGTTTCAGGTGCCACTATTAGGTTGGCCATGCGCACTGGCAAATTGGGAGACTAGGACAAAAATGTGCTTGGACTTTCTAGAGGGTTGCAGAAATTCTCAACTATTTCCACCATTAAAGGAAAGCTGCAGCTGTTTGGAAAGCAACCCAGTGAGGGCATCATCGCTGAACAGTTCCTTGGCGGCAGATTTAAAAATATATAGCCACGCGCCAGACCAATTCAGAGGGATTGTATTGGAATGAAATGAATTTACAAGAATAAAGAAAGATTTGTTGATTTATAAACAAATTTCCGGCATTTTTGGCCCCCATTAGTATAGTAATCCGCATTATTTTTAGATCCTCAAAGTTTGGAAATTATCAAATGGACGATAGTCGCAATAAAAATAGATTATTCGCAGGAACCCAGCACTTCAGTTCAGTTCGTGTGGGGCCTCACTTCAAAGATATTCTGATAGGCTCTTAGTGAACGGCCAAACTTGCTGGATGCTGAAAACATAACTCTCCCGGACGACCACATAGTGATTTTCGGGTCTAGCGATATAACATGAAGAATGTGCATTTCGAAGCAGCATCAGCAGTCTCAATTATAATTCAATTTCAATTGGCTTTCCCGTTTTTTCCCACCCCCTCTTCACCCGCTCACCTTTCTTTCCCCAAACTCCTTTCCCTCTTCCTCCGCTCAACTCTTTTTCCCCTCCCCCCTCATTCTAACACATGTAGGAGCTGTCATCTGTCTCATACCTAATTTCTGTGAGTGTGATCCCCCTCATGCTCAATCTCTCTCGCGCTCTTAGCAAAACTGCTTAGTCCACATAAGTGGCGGCTTGTTGTACACCTATTCGCACAACCATAACTTTGGCTCGCGTTGACCTAAAATCCAGGGATGCAAACCGCTCGGAAATAAGGACTGGTTCGCAGTGGTTCGCACAGTTTTTGAACCGCCGGTTCGGTTCAATACATGGTTTTTGGGGCTTACTGAACCGCGGTTTCGGTTCGGTTCGGTTTACGCTGTATTCATTTAACAAACTAAAGAAATGTATTTTTGATACATTTAGGGCCGATTTCGAACTAACACATAAACTAACAAATATCAGTGTTAAATTGATGACTATCTGACACTAAGCAGCTATCTGGAAAAACAGAAATAAGCCCTTAGATTATTTAGGTTAGGTTTAGTTTGTTTAGTCAGGTTTTTAGTTATTATATAATAAACGTTTCATTTTTATTAAACTCAAAATTTGCTTTGATTACATAACGATATCTTTAAGACTGTGTTATTTAATGAAGATATTTCCAATCGATTAATTGCATTTCAAAACAACAGGAGATATATAGAGTTTAAAGAACTAAAATTTAGTTCAATATGATGGAATTTTAGTTAAGATTTAGTAATAATATAACTCATAGTAAAGTTTCATCGATATTGCCTCTCAAGTCTGATAAATCAAGTTTCAGTGTGGAAAATGCTCGTTCTACTGACACTTGTATGGCTGGAATGGCTTAAGTTGATTTTCCTGATAAATATTCCAATATTTATCTTTAGGTAAACGCTTTTCGCCATCAAACGCTTCAATGCAATTAACAAACGATATTTTACTTTATGATGGAAATTAGTCCTTATATTTCCAACTCGTCTTTACGTATCGGGTTCAAAGTATTGTATATTAAGCAGGGCATAATCCCGAAACGAATTTCGGTTCCGTTTCCGATACCGGTACGTCCCGAAATGAATGTTTCGGTTAAAGGTTCCATTTCGGCTTTCAATTAATTTCGGTTTTCGGTTTCGATACGGTACCCGCATTTTTATTTCGGTATACCGGTACTTTTCGGTACGTACCGATATAAGTAATAGTTATTTTAATACTGAAAAAAAAACTAAATTCTGAGATAAATCTAATTCATTTTATTACTGTTTAATAAAACGAATCAAAATTCAACACAAAATGAATGGTTTCACATTTAAAGTAAAATTAAACAGCCTTCACATTTCGTATTTTTTTACCTAGTTAACAAGTAAGATCTAATGATAACATTATATGTCCACTATATAGCATTCTTGTGATTTGCTCGCAGTGACATAATTGCATAAAACGTGGTTGAGTCCATGCAACTTTTTAGAGGATTCATTATATTTTTAACGCCAGGGAATAGGCGTTGCACGCTTACTGCGTAGTTGGAACAGAAAAAGCGACTTTTGAAATCGCACACAATTCTGGGAGCTTTGTAGAGGATTATTACCAAGAATCAAAATCAATATGCCTCAACTTCGTCGGCGCATTCAAATGAACCAGAATTTTAACTGCAGTTCATTAAGCAGTGATTGATCAGCAAACGACAAAATTTGTGCAAAAATATTATGTAAAAGATCGATACAAGTATTTTTTGCTCAGTACTTAGCGTTACGTTAAACCTAGGTTCTAAAAATATTGCACATACAAAAGAATTGTTTTCAAAATGGGATTTATCTTTCTTTTCTATTTCCTGAAAAAACGATTTCGCAAGAGAGAACGAGTTTTTGATATTTCCAATTTGCAGTGAATCCAAATGGAATAAAAATCGGCCAAAACTAGACGGCTTTAAGTTTAGTTGTGTCCGCCTCCGCTGATTCTAATATGCGTACAATTTCGCGAACTGCGTCCCGCACTTTTTGGTTTAAAAGAAAGTCCTTATCTGCAACCGCAAAATTGGAACAGGAGTTGAAAATGTCTTCCGCCAGCAAATATTTTGGTATCCTGTAGGTTGAGCTCCAACGCGTGGGGCAATCGATGGGTGCTTAAATGTTATGACTCCTAAAAAGTTGAAAGAAAATCTGGCATCGTGTAAAGGCCGTTTTATTGGTTTTTTTGCATTACAAATGTCTGACTAAAACTACGATGCGCTCTGCAAAGGTAAAAACCCCGAAACTGTACCGGTACCAACGTTTCGGTTTCGTTCCGGTTATATCGGTTCCAATAATAACGGTAAACGGTTTCGGTTCCAAAAAAAAATTTTGTTTCGATTCCGGTTCTGGTACGCGATTTGAAACGGTTTATTTCGTTTAACGGTTCCGGTTTTTGCTATATTTATGCCCGTTAACTTACTGATATTTAGCTAGCTTTTTTTCCTTCTTCTTATAGCAGGTTTGATTCCTGGTAGAGGTAACAAAATCTAGACAAAATCTAGAACTCTTGCTTTTCCACGTATTTATCCTTTTTTTTAAATTAAACATTTATGGGATGAAATAGGAAACGAATACGGGTTTGGGTTACGGTTACTGTTTTGGCCGATCGTTTTTTTTCCGGTTACGGTTATATTACGGTTGTGGAATATCGGTTACGGTACTGGTTACGGTTATTAACCTCATTCTGTTTCGGGTTTAGGTTACGGTTACGGTTATTAGTATAAAATATCAATTTGACAATTAATGCAGACAAAATTGGGGACTCATTATAAATTCTACTCCTGAATACGAACGCTCCACGCTTATTTGTGTGGGTGGTACTGCTAGCAAAACTTTTCAAATTCAAAAAAAGGGTATACTAAAGTCGTGCAAATGTATGTAACAGGCAGAAGGAATCATTTCCGACTATATAAAGTATATATATTCTTGATCAGCATCAACAGCCGAGTCGATTTAGCCTTGTCTGTCCGTCTGTCCGTCCGTCCGTCCGTCTGTCTGTATGAACACCTAGATCTCAGAGATGGTAAGAGATAGAGGTTTGACATGTATGGGACAAATGCTTCTTTTATCTGCACGCAGATCAAGTTTGTTTCAAATTTTGGCCACGCCCCCTTCCGCGCCCACAATTTGGAAAAAACGTAATATCTCCCACAGTTTTGAAGATAGACGATTCGTACTTTCTGGAGATAGTTAGTAATTAGCAAATAAATAAATCGATTTGCCGAAAGAATGATAAAGATCGGATGAACGGTTCTCAAGTTATGAGCAAAAAAGGGAACCATGCCCCCTCCCCCCCTCCCACCCTAAAAAAATGTTGCATACTTTTCGGATGGTCACCCTAAGGAACGCACGAACACTGTTAAACATGTTTTTTCATGAGTAACGGGTATATCGAAGTCGGTTAGAGCCGACTTTAACTTACGCTCTCGTTTTTAATTAGAACTTTTGAAAATCTCCGACCAACTTGGACTTGGACTGTTTTCCCCTGATAATTCAATCAAATTATGGTTATCCAACAATTTAATACAGCTAACTTTCTGCTCGACAGATAAAGACACATTATGTCTCGGATCAAGAAATATTGCTCATAGGTAAGCATCATTCTCGAACAGACTTGGTTCTCTAAACTCTAATTCGTGAAACTATAGATTGGTCAATGCTGAGTTGTTCTTTATTTCAAATTAACATTGAATCCAGATAGAACCTAAGGTTACAGAAAAAATCAGAATTAGCTGATGCCAAATTTGAGCCGAAGTCGTACATTTTGAATCGGTAGCCCGCATCCAGTTTAATATCTCATACATATGTATATGGAAAGACGAGGAGGGTAAAGATTTTGGTTAGCTGCACTCACTCTTTCTCGTCACTCATGTTTTTATGCAAGCGCGAACTTATGGTTGTGTTAATCGCTGAACACTGAATTGCACTGAAAGTTTTAGTCTGTAGTTTGGAGAGAGCTCGCTTGCTCACTTATACAACCACACTTTTCTGTCCTCTACATTATCCCGGCTCTAATTTACGTTTATAGAAATTTGTACTATTAGAGGAAAACCGAAATTAACCCGTATATTTGTTTCTGTTTCGGTTTTGATAACCGGTTATGGTAATAAAGGTTATAGGGTTACGGTTATAAGAAAACATTTTTTTCGGTTACGGTTACGGTTTCGGTTACAAATTTTAAAGTGTTTTAAGCGGTTAAGGGTTACGGTTTCAAACATTTCTTTTGCGTTTTTACCTATTTCTCTCTGCAATTTTCTTTCTTAGAAGGACTATGCCGAATCTTAGATCTGTAGGAGAAGCAGTTTTGGCTGTGGGTTGATAATATGTCAGTCAGTCAGTATGTCAGGCAGTCGGGCCTACAGATTTATAAGTTTAGATAATCAAAATCCATAGCAAGGAACAAATATGGGCATTTCCAAAAAAGGCTCCACTTTTTGTCATGTTCGAATGCGAATTTCTTGAAAACGAAAAATTTCCTAAAATCAGCATTAGCACCAATCAATTTATAACTTAAGCCTTTCATTTACTTTAAATTCGATGATCCCGTTCGACAGAATGGAAATGCCCCTATGATTTTGTACTTTCTGTAGGGTTGCAGACGTTCCCAAGTATTTTCACATTTAAATAAAAAGTTTATTCAATTTTTTTACACATTGTCCCTTTTTAGTTAGAAAAACTTAAACAAATTCATAACAATTGCCATCACCATTTAATATTCAGGGCCGTATTCATCTTCTCCACAGCATGGTAATTTGTGTGCAACAACTCCATAGTCTTTTCCGTTTGTGCGCCATCTAGAAAATCAGCATAGATGAGCTGGGTATGTGTGTTATCTGGCTGAGAGTGGGGTAGTTTTTTGTATAGTTCCTCAAGCTGTTGTGTCAATTCGCGGACATGTTGACCCGTAGTGGGACGGACCTGCGCCCCACCATTGATACAACCCGAAGGGCAGGCCATTACTTCAACAAAATGATAGCCGGGACCCTTGCCACGCTTTAGTTTCTGCACCAGATTCTGAATGTTACGAAAACCATTGGCAATGGCAAATTTGAGCACTGTCTTTTCATCCTTCACCAGGCTTATCTCACGAAAATCACGATTTCGCAGCTGTTTGAATTGCAACTCAGGGGGGTATCCTCGCTGAACAGTTCCTTGGCGGCATATTTAAAAATGTGCTCGGCATAGCCACCTGACATGGTGAATTCATGTGCCCAGACCATAGACTCGGGCTTTTGATCTGTCCAGGGCCAGTCCAATTCGGAAGGATTGTAATGGGACAAAGAGCGCTCATCTTCCATTAACATTTGCTCGAGTTCAACTGGAAAGAGGTATGTATTAGTCAAAGAACGAAGTCAGAACAGAAATGAAGGAGAGAAGAAGTAGTCTTGAGACTCTTTTATGGAGGAATGCAAACCAAGCGGACTGTTTACACAACTACTAAACAACTTAAACATTCAAAATAATGAAGGAGAAGATGGAGTATTCTTGTTCTGTTAAATTCTCCTTCTTCCTCTTCATTCTTCCCAATACCCTAGACTTACTTGAGGTAATCACACAATCCACATCCCTGGATTCATTCACTTCGCTGTAGAAATCCTCCCTCGATGCCTCCAACTTTTTATCATAGCAAGGCATCACCGTGACATGATAGATACGCGAGCCCGGCACATTTAACTTTTCCGCCAGAAACTGCTTGACCAGCACACCCATTATCTGTTGGGGTGACCGTGTGGTGGCTATAAATGGTAAAATAAAGTTGCCATGCGTCTTCTCGGCATAGCAAACCCAACCGGGACAGGAGGAACTTAGCATGGTCACATCTTCGTTGTCACGGAATCGCTGAACAAACTCCTGTCGACTTTCCAGCAGAGCCAAGTCGTCGGCTATTTTAGTACCCAAAACATAGTCTGCACCCAGGCCACGGAAATAGCCAGCTAAATGGCGTGCTGTCTCCTCAACACTCAGCGCATAGCGTTGAGCCAGACTGAGTAGCGGTTGTATGGCTATGCTGAAGACTATGGTGCGAACTTGTTCATTAT